>LBNU01016412.1:0-12116 GCA_014162995.1 Artemisia annua | reverse complement strand
TACCATCTAGCTACCAGCCTAGATTTAGCTCGAATATATAAGGGCTGCATTCTTTAAAAGCATTCCCATTCAATCTTCCTGACCTCTATGCATTGATGAGACCGTTGCAAGATATACTCTCATGGTGTGCATGTGAAGCGTTACACCTTCTCGACCTATTAGTAAGACACTTGAGAAATTAGCTAGCCATGCTAGGCATGTGAACTCAAGTTCCATACTCAAACTGCATAAATATCAACACAACCGCACACTCATATGCTCATATATGAACGTTGGCTGAACAAATTGAAACTTTTCCCACGGCACAAAATTTGACGATGGCTTAGTTAACAAAATACGTCGAGGTGCATTCATCATAAAGTAATAGATCTGTGACTGTTTTATTTTATTACTTGATTGCTATCTATATTCAGTTTAATCAACATATGACAAAGCAAAAATAATTTATAATTGGATAATTTTTATAGAAATGGTACTACGGTACCCTTTCAGTCGAACTATATACGGAGTATATAACAAAGCTGGGTCTGGAAATGTTTTAGAGTGTATGCAATTTATTAAAATTTTATTGATAATCATTTGATTGGGTTATTACATACCTAACGTTCATTTCAATAAGTGGATATTCCCAACATATGGCAAAAATACGAAATATTTGGAAAAAAATAATCGTAGTGTATGTATTATCTCTAATTTTCTATACAAGAGAAACCTTGATACATTTGGTTCAAAGTATTTTCAATATTAAGTAAATGTTATAATTGAATTGGTTAGGATGAACGTAGATGTCACTCGCAAAATCTTCTCTTTTTAGATATATTTCCTTTTTTAATTATCAAAGTAATAATTTGCCGGCCTCTTGATGTCGACCACATCATATTTTTTGTTCAACCTTGACTTTTCTTCTTTTATGTAATCAGCAATGACATTAGAGTACTATTAAAAAATTTAGAACAAATATTAAACATATACACAAAGCATATTTTGAGGGAGACGATATCAATAATAAACTCTAATGTACCTTTTCATATTAAAATTGTCAACGCACATCTTACATCTAGATTTTGACCTTCAAATAGCAAAACATAACTACTCTTTTGACTTCTGACTATGCAACAACTGTAACTATAGTTCGAAAATTAGATAATTTAGTTATTCATTTTTGGTAAACATTATAAATTGTTCTATCTGAAAAAGCGAACTTAAACATCTTCATTAAGATTCCAAAATCGAAGTTTAAAATCTACACTTCTTCGTATATGAATTGTACGTAGATAAAATACACGCATATAGTCATGTATATACACAAAAGATATGAATGTCATTAAAAATAAAGAAGATCGTATTAGCACATGCATAAATTAAATTTTGGTCGAGAGCAAACAACATAATTTGCACTTTAATTTAAAATATACCAACTGAATTCGAACATATATTACTTGAACTTGGTAACCAAAAATCAAACGTGCCATTCCTTACCAAACTAAACAAATTACGCGATAGGAAGTATGGTAGGCTATCATAATAGTCCGTCAGATTAATACAAGTGTCTAAGCTAAAAATATCAAGCAACTTAGAATAATAAATCATCCTTACGTAAGATCGTCTCTTAATTAATCAATCACAGGGCGTACTAAGAGTAATGAGATCCATACTTTAACCGATAAAAAAAATTTAAAACAAGAAAGCGGACATTTTGTTGATTTTGGTGTAGGATTCAAAAGATTTAATTTTCCAAAACTATATTGTTCTCCCTGTAAACAAATTGGACGAACACGAATAAAGCCTTATTTATGTTTGTTCATTAAATTTTAACAGGACAAATAAACGGACATGAATGCTTAAACGGACGAATTTTCTTGTTCATATTCGTTTATTAAGAAAATGGGTTGTTCATGGTCATTTATGTTCGTTCATTAAGACATTAAACGAACTCTAAACAAACTTAAACGATCAAATATAAATGAACGTAGAAAAACAAACATAAACTATATTAAATTATGCATAATATTTTGTTTTACAAGTATTGTTTTTTTTAAACAAACCTATTTTAAAAGTATATAATTAAAATATATAATACACGAACATAAACAAATAAATTAACATAAACAAACGTTAATAAATGCATAATTGGACGTTCACAAATATAAATGAACGGACGTGGCTTTTGTTCATGTTTGTTCATTTAACTAAATGAACGTAAAATATTGTTCATGTTCGTTCATCTAATAAATAAATGAACAAAAACGAAATTTTTACCGAGCGGCTCATTAAATATTCACTAAACGTTCAATTTATTTACAACTCTAGTTCCCATCTTGAAACTACAAGTCCGTCTTTTTATTTTACTTTTTCGCAAAATAAATGTCTGCATTCAAATTTCAACCAATTCAAATAGTTTCAAAATTCAACATTAAGTTTTATTGCTACATGAAGCAATTGCCTCATTTTCTTAAAATGTATTAATTTGACAGTGGATACTTGCTCCAGTGAACAATGAAGTACACTCAAGGTTATAACTCTCTTAGCTGGAGTACGTTTTATCAGTTGTGTTCAAAATAGTTACAGTATATATTATCAACATTACAATGAATTTTTTTTCAAAGAGTCCACAACATTTCAAAAGTTAAAAACAGACAAGGCAAGTTGTCATTAAATTTTTTAAAGAGAATGTTTAATGATTTAATGAGTATTTTGACTTGTATCTAAGAATAACATATCAGGTACAATATATATCATGTTACCCACTATCCTGATCATCTATTGACTTTTTATCAAAGACTATGAATTGTTTATCACAATAATTAAAATTCTAGTGAGAAAGAAAGGAATAATAGATCGCGAGAGAATCCATATCTAAATACACCCACTTTAGACTGTATTTTGTATTCCTCGAGGTATGCGAGTGTGTTGTAAGCAACTTAATGAATGAACTGCATGTGTTCGTGTCATTAGATGAAACTGTTTCTTAACTAGCATATTGACGATCAACATCCTACAATTTATATCTTTGTAAATCCATTCATTATTGACAAATGGGTCACACAATTTGTCCTGATAAATTACAAGACGTACGTGTGTCAATCAAAGTTTCCAACATTGAGATCATACCTAGAATCGTTTTTGTCTTTTCAAAATCGTGATCGTAAGATCAGATTGAAATCTTAAGCTAGATCCTACTATAATGTCATTTTCGAATGATCTTTGTAATATTATTTAAACCTACAAATTATTATATATCATAAACACGAAATAATATGAATGTTTTATGAAAATGCTGGCCTAAATTATGAATATGAAATATTTAAGAAAAATCAGATGATGATTTTTAAATTATATGAAAACATAAACCATAAATTTGTCGTTTTTTAGTTTGCGGTTCGAAAAAGGTAAGATCGGATCGAAGTAGATCTTAAGATTTTATGGTCAAGATCGGGAGCGTATAAGATATTAAGCTTGTTAAGATCCTACGTAGGATCCGGATTGTATTTGCTTTTAAAATCGTAAAATCCTAAAATCCTAAAATCAGGATCGGAATCTTAACAACTATGGTCTCAATTTCTTTGTTAGAGATAAAACTACTTATACTTGTTAAACATACTAATAAGGTCATCTCTAATCATGCATTCTAAAATACATTTTTTTTTTTCTTTTCATATTTAAGAAACGAAGTATCAAAATGCATCTTCAATCATCCTTTAAATTTAAAGAATTTTTTGAAACATTGCTTGAAATCCTCTATATATGGAAGGTCATTGTTCATCATTCAAAACTCCTACATTATATAATGATAAAACGATAGATACCAAAAAAATGATAAAATAAGACCACCATTAATTGACCCAAAAGATTCATTATTTTGCTTTCTCTCACAATATCATTAACATGATAGAATATGAGAGAGTTAAACTTTAAAGAACCCCAATCTATCAAAATGAGTGTTATTTAATATTGAGTCACTATTCATTCTTGTTCATTGGGCTAATTGCATGTTTAGTAACTTAAGTCTTACTTAACCATTGGGCTAATTGTATATTTACTACTTCAAGCCCATTTAAACATTCCACATCCTTATCATTATTATTGGGATTGGTAAGTACCGAATACTATACATTTGTCGCTTTAGGGTGCGTTTGGTATTCCGCCAGCTATTATAATGGGAATGATTTTGATAGTAGTGGTGGACCCTTCGGCATGAAAGATTCATACCTTACCCTTTTGAGGTATATAGAGTATGGAGCATTTCTATCATTCATTACCATAGTTGTGGGCCCCCTCATCCTAAACAAACACATTTAATCACTTTCATAGTCATAGTGTCATTCCTATAGTCGAATACCAAACGCACCCTTAGTTTACAAGCTTTGGATTGCAGGTTCGTTTTCTTGAATTAAAATTGTTTACAGCTTGCTGAATTTGCTTTAGTATTCTTGGTTAAAGAAGGTATGGAGTTGTCTTAAGGGTTTTGTCATAGAGTAGGTCTTGTTTGAATGATATGTGCCAACATTTTTATTTTTATTTTACTTTATTATTTTATTATTTTTTATTTTTTTTGCTTATGAGCTTTTACATTTGTTGTGTTGATTCCTTTTGTTGTTGTGAATCTTATTATGATATATTTGTATGCACAGTTTCTTTGTTGTTCTATTGTGTTGAAGACGTAAAATTTGGCTACAACATTATCTCGCTTGGTAACTTTGTACTCATTTCTCGTATATTCTTTTGCTTAAATCCATCTTTTTTTCTAATTTTTTGCTGCTTGATGTTGTTTCAACTTATGATGCATTATTATAATGTAGCCATAGTTATTATTGCTTGCGTTTGTGTTGTCTGTATTATTGTGTTAAAATATGAAACTAAAAAAATTTCTCACTTCCAAAAGACATGAATTTAAAAAGCGTTTTATACACAATGGTTCTGAAAATCATGATATGGGCGCAAACCATACGGTAAAGAAAATAAGCATATCTCTTAGGGATAATTCAGAAAGTTATGTGCTTGATTCACCTACACGAATATCTCTTAGGGATAATTCAGAAAGTTATGAGTTGAAATTCACCTACACCAATAATTTTATGAGTTGAAATTCACCTACACAAGCGTTTTTTTATCCAAAAGAGACTATTCAACCCTTTTTACTTGGGTTACACGAATATCTCTTAGAGATAATTCAGAAAGTTATGTGCTTGATTTAGGCACAAAAACAAAAACCCTTTTCGCTTATGAGCGTTTAGGTTTCAGTGTATGTATCTCACACATGATGTTTCTTTTATATAAAGAGTACTCGAGTTAATGGAATTATGAGAAATAATTGGCTCAATAATCTTATTATAATGTTCCTCCATTTTTAGCAATATTGGTTACAAGACCGATTGATTATATTCATTAAACGGCAGTTATAGCTGCCTTTAAATAAGTCAAAAACCGTTACAAGTTAGTAGTAAATCAGTTCCAACAAGTCACAAACTCACCTACATACTTGTTGATGTTTTTGCTTGCTGATGAGCTTGCTCACTGAACTAGTTTTCTCCTTGAGTATACTCACCGATGAGTTCTCTCACTAATGAACTTTCTCACTGATATTGAATCCTCTGATAAGACTACTATAACACCCGTTAAATCTCAAATGTATATTAAGTTATACCCTAAGTATTTATATGATAAATACTTGAACATTTTACAACAAAATAAACCTATAAGACTTATGACAATTAAAAAAAACTACGAACTTATACTCCTAAGATGTATGTCACACGTTTAATAAGTGTACTATGGGCTGAATTCTTTTTATTTTTGAACATGTAAGCCTAAAACTCATAAGCTAGCCCAAGCCCAAAATAGTTAAGTATTAGTATGATTTTATCACTTCCCCATATCACGGCATATCTTGATTCTATTCAATCCCATCACACGCTTTCTTTTATCTCCTTAAACCATATAACATACATTCAAAATAAAACCTAAAATCTCTCACAAGAAAATACACGACTGCCATCATTTTTCCTGGTCTTGTTCTCGTTCAAAATCAAGGTTGCAAGGGTGTTTGTGATTCGTTTTTTTGGTAAAGCAAGGTGATAGATTCATGAGAAAACTGATTTGAAGAAGTGCTTTTGGTTTTGATTTGGTTTGGGTTTGTTTTGGTCCGAATTCTGTTGCTTTCTATTCGATTCAAGGTATCCTCTATACCTACTGTTTTCATGATGTTTTGATCCTTTATTAACATGCTACAATCTGTAATTAAAACATCTTGGTGATCGACTTATATATATATCTAAGTATACGTATAAAACAGTTTGCATAAAATCATGTTAACCTACACATGAATCAAGCCCTAACATTATGTCATTAAGAGACCTTGTATAACATTAATGGACCATTAATTACATGTAATTGATGTGATTAAAAACCTAGAAAACAAAAACCCTAGAGTAATTAATAATGGGGCGTATGAATGAATTAGGAGGGTTAGGGTTTGTTTCTGTCTCACTGCATGTTGTGCAGAATTTTAAGTCGGGTTGTAAGGTGAATAAATAAATGATCCCAACGTTTTTTTAATTGATTTTTGAGTCTAAACATAAGTACTATTTGTCTACTTTCTGGAAAAGTAAATTATATGCTTATTTAAGGTCGGGAAGTATGCTTTTTGATTTTTACAACATAAGTTGTCAAAGCTGAGTAATCGGGTCTGAAATTCAGTCGTGGTTTTTGATTTTTCATGTTTAAACCATAAGGATTTAATAGCTCTCCTTTTACGGAGGTAATAATTGGTTTGTGTGTGACTTCCTGGAATTTTTGTGGATTTTTCTAAGGTGTTGAAATGGGTATGTTAAGTGCAAACTTTCTGCAAGTTTGTGCAGTTAATTTTCTGGGTAGGTCTGGGAAAACTATTTTTCACTTGGAGTTTCACTTAAAAATAAAATCTGGGAAAATTCATGTAGACTCTTAAGACATATATGCTTCTGTGAGAATTTTGGTGATTTTTATTTTGGATTTCTGGTATGTCTCAAAAATTCGTTAATTGTGCTTAATTTTGTTATAAAACCAGTTAACTTCTATGCATATGTGAAGAGGGTGTTAAGTGTGTTATTCCTATTTGTTGGTGCCCTAAATACATGGTCATGTGTCATTTATGTCCTTTTATGTCGTTTTGAGTTATTGAGAGTATGTTAACCTAATTGAGATCCACGAGCCCTAAAACCTAATTAATGACTTTTATAAGACCTAAAACCCTAAATTGGTACTTGAAACCCTAAACACATTAAGTGAACATTTAACTTTAATCATTTAAAAGCTATGAACCATTTAATATACTTTGGTCTTATTGGAAACCCTAATGTGATAAATTATGAGTTTTACCTTAAACTCGCTAATTCGGGAAAACCTACTAATTATGGAAACTTACTAGATATGGAAACTTATTAAAATAGGAAACCTACTTAAAGTGAGAAGTTACTATCTTGATATGATTTATGTTTGATTCGTTCATTATGATTCTTGATATGATATGATCCTTTGACTTATGATCCTCATTCTTTTGATACTCCTCTGATTATGATTATGCTATGATATGATTCGGATATGCTGCTATGATTCTATGTATGTATGTATGCTTCGTTCCCTTCTTATGCCCGAGTTTTCTAACTACTCATGGAGGTACCATGGGCGTGTCATCGAGGCACCGATGCCATGACACTTTCTGTGGAGGTGTGATTGATCCACGGCGTCCCCATTTGATATGATATGATTATGAGCACTTATGATATGATTATGCCGGTTTATGTATGTATGTGTGGGGGCGTATGGATGCATCCTAGCACTTATGTTTATGTATGATGATGTGTATGTATTGTGAATGTGGGTAGGTGCTTCTCTACTCCTTCACGTTTGGGAGCTAGCTACTCCATGTGGTACCGAGAGGTCTCCCCTCTCTGTATCCTTTGATATATGGTTATGGATTATGTATGTATGTATGTATGAGACCTATTCGAGTGACTCTGGTAGGTCGGCTCGTGGCTTCCTTATATTTCTATGTGTCTATTCGAGTGACTCTGGTAGACAAGCCTTTGTTCATACGTGCTCTTTATTCTCTTATGATTATGCTTACGTTGATATCTCTATGATCCTTCATTTGTTTGACTTATGATATTGTTCGACTATTCGTTGATCTTTTATGCATTTGACAGATGACATCCCTTTTCAGCAAGAGCTTTTGATTCATTTTCTTATATTTATTTATGTTTCGTTTATTCGTTGTATATATATTCGTTCACTGAGCTTTCGTAGCTCAGCCGCATTTCCTTTTCCTGTGGCAGGTTTTAGGTTGGATGCTGGGTTTGGGTGAAGAGTGCTATAGAGCTTTAGTGGACTACCCCATGGACTTGAAGCCCATTACATCTTGACTAGTTTTGGATATGGATTGGATTAGACTTTGTTTAGTTGTACTTTCCTTTCTTTTATAGTTTTAGTATTCCTTTGTACTTTAAGTTTTTTTTTCTTTGTAACCTTTTGTTTTAAGTCTTCCGCTTGCGTTGTATGCTTTGTATGCTTTGATATGTCACCATAATGTAGTGCTCCGGACCCATGTCGGGTTGGGGTGTTACAATTATGGTATCAGAGCCCCAGGCTGCGACTTGTAGTGCCTAAGTTATGGCCTGTGAGTTTTGGACCCATAGGTTTGCACCTTAGAAGCTTTAGGAATAACTTTGGAAGGTTTTGCCTTAAGTTTCTCCCCTTAAGAGCTTAGTTTGACCAGTGAGGATTGGGTAGATATATGATCAGACGTTGGTTTTCTTGCTTCTGCTTTACTCTGATTTATGCCTTTGCTTTTCGTTAAGCTCTGACAAGATCATCTGTTTCGGAGACTTAGAAGACTTATCAGGATTCGCGACATGTGTTTAGGATGCCTTTAGACTTCGTAGTGTGCCTTATAGGTTTCTTTCTATGGAGTCAATCTTTTGAGCTTTGATTCTTGATTCGTTTGACATTCGTTTAGATGCCTTTCGTCTATTCGAAGATTTGCGTATGTATGAATCCTACGTGTTCGACACATTCTATGACTTCTCTTTGCTTTTAATTCTTTCTTCATTGTTGATTTTTGACCTTACCTATTCTACCCTTATGAACGTTTCATGACTTTTCATCGTGTATATTCGATTTGTCCGATGCATTCTGGAGATATTTGGAGACGATTTTGTTGTGCTAATCTGTTTATGTTGGAGATGTTTGATTCGATGTTATTGTGTATTTAGATTGTTGCCTGAGTATTATGATGATGACGACTGTCATTTTATGCTTGCCACCTTTGACGTTTTGTGAAGTTCATATTCTACACCACGATTCTTAACCTGATAATCGTTTATGACCACCTTGTTCTGAAACTCGTGCGTTGATTTTCCACACTGCTGTAAAGATACTTCTCTGATGAAACTCGCCTCGAGAGTTATTCGATTTGTTTGGAACGTTCGTTGTGTATCTTTGTTTTATTCGTGGAGGAGAATGATGATGGTATTTATTGTTGGAAGCTGAATCGTGTCTTATGTTGTGAAAGGAACGGGATACTCATAGTATTTCTTTTCATATTTGTGTGTTTAATGCCAATTGTATTGGTTACCTTTCCGACTATTCCTATGGATTTGATAAATCGTGTCTTTCATGAATACTTAGACAAATTGTCATAGTATGACATATTAGTGTGTACAGAGACGAAAGAGAAACACGAGAATCATCTTTGTTTTTGGTGTTGAATTTCTACGACGGAAGGAAGCAGTTTGAAGTGAAGCATGCATATCAATCAACTCTATTCATCTTAGTTGTACTAATATGTATAGAGTCTTGAAGCTGGAGCTGGACGGGATGGCATGAAGAGGCGGCGACTGCATTGGTGATTTCCATGCACAGAAGGAAAGACAAACAAGTGGAGTTACAGTGGAGCATTGACTAAGACGGCTTGCTTGGAAGATTCGCAGAGATTTCTTTCGACAGGAGATTATTCAAGCTACATGGCGCACCTGTAGTGATCGTGACAGAGAATCGCATTTTGGTTCACATTTCAGAGAAGTGATGAGACGAAAAATGTTACGTTTTTAGGGGTCGGTTTGAGTCCTAATTCGTATGTTTTTGGTTTGGATTTCACCCAAAGTCGTTTCTTTTCTCATTTTAGGTACTTTTGAAGGGAAAATCACAAAAGAAGCATTTTCGGGCGTTTTCGGAGTGAAAAAGTGCGGAAAACAACAAAAACTCAAAAGACCTTAAAGATCACACAAGGTGACGCCGTCACACTCTACAAGGTGACGCCGTCAGGAACAAGTGAAGTCCAGAATTGGAAAAATACTCGTGACGGGCCAGAGAGTTCGTAGTGCAAATTGGTGACGCCGTCAACCAAGGCCGTCAGATCTGGAACCAGCAATTATGACCACGTCAAGGAAGGTCGTCTGGAAACCCTAATCGCCGAGCTGACGCCGTCACCTATTGGGCTGACGCCGTCAGCCCGCGTTTTCTATATATATAGAACGATTTTTCTTTATTTTATATAACCTATTGGAACCATAAGTCGAATTTTGGAGTGGAGAACTTTTGGGTTAAACCCTAGTACGTGTATTAGTGACCTTAGAGGGTATCCTAACCCCTCTAACTTGCATGTTTAATCCAAGATAAGTCTTTATTCATACAATATGTCTATGTGTTGTGTGATTTATGCTTGTACTTGTCTTTCTTTTAACATGCTAGGCTAATTTACCTTGTGTTTGCTTAGGTCTAATGAAACCTAACTATTGATTATCATGTGATGTGTATGTTGTGATTGTATTTGGGTGAATGTTTCATCTACGTTAGGCTAGAGAAAACTGGCTAATCTCCTATACGGGTAACAAGCTTGAACGTCTTAGAAACCGTGATCGTATGTGGCGTGTATCCGATTTTAAGGTAGTATTTTGGCATAGGTTGGGCCTACGGTGAGCTCATGATAGGATGCTGACGTATCATCATAGAGTGAGGTAGGGACTTATAGAGTTAGGAATTGAACGCACTCCCTACGACTTGTTAAGGAATAGCACCTGTGCATCCACGCAAACTCACATAAGCTAATTAGCATGGTAAAGCATAGTTAGGAGTAATGATATAAGTAAACACTATTCTCGCACCAGCTGATTTTGCTCCTAACCAAAATACAANNNNTCTATATATATAGAACGATTTTTCTTTATTTTATATAACATATTGGAACCATAAGTCGAATTTTGGAGTGGAGAACTTTTGGGTTAAACCCTAGTACGTGTATTAGTGACCTTAGAGGGTATCCTAACCCCTCTAACTTGCATGTTTAATCCAAGATAAGTCTTTATTCATACAATATGTCTATGTGTTGTGTGATTTATGCTTGTACTTGTCTTTCTTTTAACATGCTAGGCTAATTTACTTTGTGTTTGCTTAGGTCTAATGAAACCTAACTATTGATTATCATGTGATGTGTATGTTGTGATTGTATTTGGGTGAATGTTTCATCTACGTTAGGCTAGAGAAAACTGGCTAATCTCCTATACGGTAACAAGCTTGAACGTCTTTAGAAACGTGAATCGTATGTGCGTTATCGATTTTAAGGTAGTATTTCATGCATAGGTTGCTATCGGTGAGCTCATGATAGGATGCTTGACGTATCATCATAGAGTGAGGTAGGGACTTATAGAGTTAGGGAATTGAACGCACTCCCTACGACTTGTTAGGAATACACCTGTCATCCACGCAAACTCAACATACTAATTACATGGTAAAAGATAGTTAGGGAGTAATGAAATATAAGTAAACACTATTCTCCACCACTGATTTTCTCCTAAACCAAAAATACAAAAATATAAGTAGCTTAGAAGTAGATAACTTGGGTTAGTTGACTAGCAACTAATTCCGCCCTATCCTCCAAAACCAGAGATTTTACTGCTTTCATAAAACATAAAAATACAAAAAGAATCTTCCTCCACCCTTAGACCTAGATTAGAGTAGCCTTTAGCCTAACGAACACTATTCCCTGCGAGAGAACGATCAATCCCCCGGTACTTGCCACTACACTATACTACATCGGTCAGGTACACTGCCTTGTGGGGATTGCAAGCTTCTCGAGATCCCTC
>LBNU01016410.1:1640-32616 GCA_014162995.1 Artemisia annua | reverse complement strand
GTCCATACACCAAACCCACGTTTGAGTACCCGCAAATATTTCAAAATCACTTCACTGCTTCCCAATGATTTTACCCGGATTCGGCCAAAATCTACTTAAACACTACCGCATTACGCTATGTTGGCCTCGTGCATTACCATCAAGTACATTAAGCTCCCAATCCGCATTTCATATGACCGTAACTCATCCTTTCAACATCACAATCTAACCGGGACATCCTTTCAACGACAGCTTGAAGTGCCCACCCAATGGCATCTTAACGATTTCCCATGTCTATTCTAAAATTATTTAAATCTTAGAAAAACGTACCGGATTGTTGACCCCTCCAGAATCTTGCGACTCCGATCCCTGATGATCTCATACCAAGAATCTTCTTTGCTCCCCGAGGTCTTCATGTCGGAACTCCTTTTTGAAGCAAAGACGTTGGTAAGACCTTTCAGCCTTTACTTTTACATGCATCAGCATATCGTTCTACCATATAACATGTATTTGACTAGATATACTCACCTGGTGTCATAACTCTTGTAATATACGCTATGCTGTCGTAACTGCACGCTTAAACCCGTTGCTCAGCATTTACTCATCGACTCCTAGTATCCATTGTCGCGCGGGTAAGGTGACTGCTTCAAACCATAAAAGGGATTTCTTTAACAAACATACTGTTACTTGTCATAACCCGGTGGTTGCCTCATGTAGATCACTTCTTCAAGATTCCCATGATAAAAAATGCGTCTTACATCAAGCTGCTCTAAGCATAATTCTTTACACGCAGTTAATGCAAGTATAACCCGAATAGATGTGGTCGAACTACCGCGAAAATACGTCATTATTAGTTCAAATACCTGCCCTCTGTGTGAAATCCACGAGCCACCAACCTTGCTAATGATACCTAGGCTTTTGAAAACACCTTCAATCCCTTCCGTTAATCTTGAAACAGCCATTTGCAAACTCACCAAGCATTAATTGCCCAGCATAGGAATGATCTACTAAACTGCATACGCTCTCATTCTTTTCCAGAGAATCCATCTCTGTCAGGTCCATTAGCAGCTTACCACGGTTAGATTATATCTTTTTACATAGCCTAACTGGCGTGGCTCTGTGTATGTCAATGGTTTCATGGAGTATCTTCTCTTCTGCTTCATGCATAACGCTGTTATATGCATGCCATATTTACTTTCATCTCGAAACCTTCAAAGAGGTATTTTCTTTGGTTCCTTGCTCTCTTTTCCAATATACACCGAACGAAAGCTGGGATAATCTGGTGGAGATGCCGGGTGTTTGACAGTGATGCGCTGATCCCTGCGATTTCTCAATCACCTATCTTTCAACTCTAATCATCTGTCTGCCTCCCCCGCTTACCTCAAGCGTCATGGGGATTTTCCGGGATATAAAGAGGTATGATATTTAACCTTAGCAGTCCACGCTCAACCTGTAATTCCTCAACAGACTTATCAGTACATACACCAGAATCGCCTTCACACGTGTCTATCTTACATGACACTTTCATCTGAAGACCACGTTTCTTCCTGGCTACCGTCACTATCTCTGAGCTGATTCGATATATCAGCCTAATAGCCTGTACCCTTTCACACCATTCAGGACTACCCCAAAAGGATCTGCATTTCCTCTTACGCCTCTCCCGCATACAGCGAGCAATCTTACCTTGTTTAACGTGTGAAATATGGACACAACGAGAACGAGTTCCGTCAGGATCTCATTCTCCATAATCACTTGGATGTCCCAACCACATTCCATATGGTGTCTTCTTTTCTCATATTTCTGCTATTCGATTGTGACCTATTTATAAGATAATGCGGCCGTACCATGCGCCTCCCCCGCCCGCCAATGAGGTCTTGTGCAATCCAGACCTGGATTAATAAACATGCGTTACCTTTTTATCCTTCATGAGAGTTCTTTCATCTCTGTTCTGCTAATCCATTCTGCTGCGGCGTTTCCCGGCAAACTGTACAGAATGTCTAGCAATCCCACTCTCAGTTGCATAGTCGCTCTAAATCTCCTCGTTACATGAACATCAAAAAGGGAAACCCATTTATCTGATACTTAGCTTCTTTAACCGTCCTCCCAGTCTATCTCTCTACTAACTGCTTCACCTCTTAACACTTTCCAAATGTCGGTTTGAACCTTGAGAATTATAAACCGCGGGAATACCCTCCTGGAATATCATCATTTTTATTGTATATATGTATCCTCTATATTTATATTCCATCTTGAGACGGACTCCCAGTAAGTCTGAATGTAACATAGTCTATCACTCCTTTTTGTTTTTTCGTCTTGGCATACAGCTCGAAAAGAAATGACTCGATGTGACTTTCCCAGAACACAAATTCTCACAAAAATCGAGATTACCTAGATATATTCTTGCCAAACAGCTCCTGCTTTTCTAGCAGCTGAGGCAAGTCCCGCCTCACTGATAAATATCCACCCTCTCTTCTGTGCGCACATCCTGCGAAAATGTCTTATATTCTTCAACACTAGCATTAGCAAATCACCGCCACTGCATGGCCATCCAAAGAAGTATACGCAAATATATCCCTTCGATTCCAGATTAAAATAACCCGGAACCCACTCTTCACACTCACCCTGATTTTGCCCGACTGCAGTTTTTACTAAATCCCTACATCAAGAGTTCCAACAGATATCAAGTTTCTTATCAATTCAAATAATACCTGACATTGTGATACACACCAAAACTTGACCCATCTTTCAGTTGTACACTGGTTCTGACCTTGCCAATACCTCTGATTTCTTGCATTCCCTGTTGTCACCCAACAGTACCCTGCCCCCATCGCATTCAGAAAAACAAAAAAATAATCATAACCTGGGTGTTCATGTGGTATGAACACCTCCTGATCCATGATCCAATCTAGCAGAGCCTCTGCCACTCATAACCATCATCACCTCAGAACGTCATAAATCGACCACTGGAGCTTGGCTGATCATCTTCTTGACGAACCATTTGACTCTTGCGATTATTGTGTCGGACGAGTTTCTCTTCAAGTGCTCCCGATTGGCAAATATAAGCAACTGAGTCTTCCACCTCGAGACTTCGATATTGACTTTCCCTAGACTGATGCAAATTCCTGCGATCAGTTCTTCCCCTCACGTATAAAAATAAACCCTCCCCTTTTTTTTCAAAACCCCCCCACATCCCCTTCGCCTTAGAGTGCGTGTTGTTTGAGGCTTTCCCTTTGTACTATCTATGTGTGTGCCTATCACATCCTGTCAGATAGTCAATAAGGTTTCTTCTCCGTTCCATCCATAAATCAAGTATCCACAAGTGTTCGAATGTTTATGCAAAATGATAGTGTACAATAATAAACAAACTTCATCTCGAATTTTTACTCAATATTTGCTAAATCAAGAACATTTGTTGAAAACTGCATCTATATGCTCGGGAAAACGTACGTACCAGCCGGCATGTAGAATAATACAACTTCTATCTTCAGGTACAAATTTATTGGCGCAAGAACTTTGTCAGCCTGTATCATAAAGTCTCGAGTCCCGGACCAAAACCCACCGCTAGCAGTCGTACTCCCACAGTAACCTCTCTCAAACCTTGTATTACGCTAAACACAAAATTCATGGGCACTGGTGAGCTTCTTTAAGCTCACGCATTTCGCTGTAGGCAGGCGCGGAGGCTGGAGTCTGCGGTTAAAACCTCCAGAGGTGCTTCACATCCCATTTTGGATTAATAAAAAGCACGCATCTTGTACTCGGGCCAAACCTTCGAAAATCACCAGATATCCATCGTAATATTCTCGGATCTCAAACTTGGGTCTTCTCTTATCTATATTTCCTTTTTTTAATTGCTGGAGGGAACGCTTTGTCATCACACTACCTCTAAACCTACACCCCATATTCATCAAATTATAATATATCTCACCAACACTTCAAATTAGAAGGTAGTCTTTTATTTTCTTCCAAAAATAAACAGATAATGTATAATAAGATTGAATCTTTAAAATATATAGTGAGTCCGCTGTGGGTGAAAGGTTTCAGTTAAACTATTTCAATACAAAAAACCATCCAACCACTCCACATCCTGTGTTTCTTCTTCTTCTCGTTTTATATGATCTCCAAAGAAAAAACAGATCCAATAAACCTCTCTTGTCGATAAAAACCACAACAATATTTGTAACTTTTTGATCTGCTGCACCTTCTTGTTGTGTAGGACTGGAAGACCCGGAAACAGAAAACTCTCCTGCTTCTTCGATAATAACCCAAGAAACCCTTCGAAGGGGCGATCGACCAAAGATAAGCCAGCAGAGAAACGCCGGGACGAAACCTGACTACCGATAGCGCCACGGTTGTTAGTCTTCGATAGACGAACAACCCTGGTTACAAGAACGGATTACTTCGATCGAAAAGATGACACACTTGCAGCTTATATGTTGTCGACAGAAAAGAAGAACAAAGTACACAAGGTAATATCCCTAATCGATTCTTGATTAGTATTGAAAGAATGAACGTGTACAAACCCCTCCCCCCTCACCTTCTTTTATAGAGATGAGGGGGAAGAACACCGACTCTATAAGTCGGCTGAAAACTAGACACGGGTTGGGCTTGAGACACAAGCCAACCAAACCGACTCCTACTTGACTAAGAATAAGAAACGGACACTTAACCCCCTAGACGTTGATATAGGCTAAAACAAAGACTAAATACAACACGTACTAATGCTAAACAGATGGCAAGAACACCAAACACATGACTTAATTATACACACTTAGCTAGTGAGATCCAAGGTAGTTAAATGAAACCACAACTACTATACCATGTATTTTCATGACAGGGTATTAAACTTGGGGATAAATGAAGTGCAAGATAGACATATCAGGCCATAAGAATTATTTAATCAAGCAACTATAAAACATTTTGCAATTAGATTATCCATATATATGTAATTTATGCATGATTTTATGGTTATGTATTCATTTTAGATCAAGATAGGTAAAAACAAACTAAGAAAAAATTCATTGCAAATCCAAACCAACAACAAAATAAATAAACGTAACATAATAATTTCAAATTTGATAACGATAGAACTTGAGGTTTTATAACAAATACGTAACAATAACATACAATTATGTTATTTGATTCTCTTGACTTCTTGAGTGAGTTATAATAAAACTTGAGGTTTTGTTTTCTTTTCTAGCATAACCTGAGGTTATGCTATTGATTCTACTAATTGAATCTAATTAAAACTTGAGGTTCTAATTAATTTTTTTGGGGAATTACATATATATCCTTACAAAAACTTAAAATTGCATATATATCCGGCATAAACTTTTATTGCATATATATCCTTTTAAAGGCTGAAAAATATGCTTTCCTTGCAAACATATTTTATCTATGATATATAATATATAACAACCATGATATATTTGATAATTTATTTCATGTATTCGCATTAGATTTGAGATAAGATGAATTTTTTCGTGAGGTTAAAAATTTTCTTGATATATTGCTTTTGGTCATTCATTTAAACCCCGGGACATCGTACCCTTAAAACAAATATGTTTGTCGTAATTTTAAAATTACAATTATCATAATTTAAAGTTTAAAGTTAAATTCAATAATTATTTTCATATCTATGATATATTAGAGGTTTAGAAGGATATATATGCAATTACGAAGGTTTAGAAAGGATATATATACAATTATTAAGTTAAGTTGGATATATATACAATTTTTCAGCCTTTGGAAGGATATATGCAATTAAAAGTTTAAGCTGGATATATATGCAATTTGGAGCTTTTGCAGGGATATATATGCAATTCCCCCTTTTTTATATACTTAACATAAGGTTAATAGATTGATCCATATGAAAGAATTATATTAGAAATTGAGGTTCTAATTATTTATTTATTTTCTCTTTAAAACAACAACATAAGGTTGTGTTATCATATATAATAAAAGACTAAGTAGTCTTATAAATGCAAAGGGGTGTTAATTAATGTTTCATGAATTGATTTTGCTATTGGGAGGCTTCATGTGTAAGTACCTTGGTTTAGGTTGCATGCTTAAGTGGTAAGTACATAACCTCAAAGAATACAAACCAAAAATGTCATGAATGCATAAATTAAACACACCAATTAGTGGTTAGTCTTTTTACCTTTCCGTCCATGAGTTACACATATTTTATCAACTATATAATGTGTCAAAAATCACACACAACAAACCACAACTTCCTCCACACCGCGTGTACATTGGGCTATGGTTGTAAAGTAAGCATCATATCGTCTTACTTATTTAGCATATTGATTTATATTGTTTTATGTAAATTTCACGTGTGTTTTGTGTGTATAACAATGTAGGACATAAAGATGGTTCTTAGGAGGTTTGATAGTAACATCATCTTCTCTAATGGTTTAAGAGATCCTACTCATCGTTGTCTTATCAATTAAGTGAAACATGCACGAACATTTTTACTTTGATCGAAAATGCAATATATTGATTAACTGTATTTAAGTTACTAACGATCAACTATATCTAATTGTTTTTTGTAGCGCGTCAAGAAGCATTAAAGAAAGAGATCGAGAAGTCACATAAATTGTATCAAGAACAAACATGCAAAATGCCAATGAACAACAACGACCAAGACAACAACAACAAGAACAACAAAAATAAGAACAACGCCACGGCCATCGGTGGGATGAATACTTAGCATTTATATTAATAGTACGTTACAAATTAAACATGCAATATTTTACTTCATGTAATACCGATAAACGGGCTAATACTATTGATTCGTTAGCAAGTAAGTTTATTGAAAATAATGTGACGAGCATTCAATTTTAATCAATAATTATTACTACACTTTGTTGGTGCATTTTAATATTTTTGCTCTTAATGTAGTTTTTTGTCTTGTGGTGTGTTAATGTCACTTTCTTAATTAAACATCTTGGAATATTGCGTGACTTTGATATTTGATATGATTGTGTAAATTATGTCGATGTTACATATTGAAAATGATAGTATATAATAAAAATATAATAAAAATATCTTTACACTATCATCTTAACAATGAGAATCTTCTAAATCGAAGAAGTATATAAAGGAGAAGAAAATTGTTTTAGTTAAATGTCGGGTCTATTGATTGATTGAAGCGGGTTTATGATTTGGACTTGGGTCATTGGATCTGATTTTTTATTATACGAATTATAATTTATACTCTTGAATATACTAATTACTTTAATGTTTTAAGTTTTTATAGTTTTGTTAAAAATGAAATTTGTTTTATAGTTCGCTTTTAATAATGTAATTTATTTGAACAACGAAGTCCGTCTTTCACAAAAAATGAGAGTTTCAAACATGAACTGAAAATTAGTCCTGAACATTACGAAAAAACAATTAGATCCAACCTGTGTGCATCGCACTGGGATGAATATAAAAGGTCTCCAACATTAATGTCATCGCTTCATATTTAAAATAATTTATGTAACTTATAAATATTAAAAAATTACATGTGAAGAAACTCTTTTAAATGTAACATCTTGAACAAAGTCTCTTCACATATATTCTTTTAATGTCAATAAACTATTTTAAATGTGTATCATGCTTAGAAAATGTGTGATACCATCACAACTTAGATATATAATGATGAAAATAAGTGACGAATATTACGATATGAACACTTATATACAGCCCATGTGTAACGCACGGGTCTTCATGACTATTTGAAATAAATATAAGTATTGATTTTGCTGTTGCACACGGGCTCGATATAAATGTTGATAGCGTTACAACAACAATTTTCGCTTATTTTATAAGCCCTGTGCAGCGCACGGTTCTTAATTACTATACTTAAAAAAGGTGTGATACCATCACAACTTAGATATATAATGACGAGAATAAGTGCCGAAGAATACACTATCAACAATTATATACAGTCCTGTGCATCGCACGGGTCCTAATGACTAGTTTTGATTATGTCTTTGTAGTCACAATAGAACATTTATTGTTCTTGTTAACTATTAAAAGAGTTTAAGAGATTAAGATGAAGAGATTTATATGAGAATAAACACAATTTTCTTTATGTAATCATTAGAGAACATTTATTGTTCTTGTAAACTACAATAGAGATTAATAAAATATAACTTACGAACTCACTACCTCTTTTTCTTTAGAGTAAACTTTGTGCTGATAACGTGGTATGAAATGTAGAGAATGAGAGATTGAGGAGAAAGGAGATGATTGATATTAACTAAGTATTAAGTGATGATCACAAATGAATACAATAGGTCCCTTAGTTATAAGGGTTTAGATGGTATAAACACTAAATACATTCTAGAACAAAAGGGAATATATATAAATATATTTTCAACACTCCCATTATATATACAACAAATCAATTTTAATATGTTCACAAGTGTTCATTAATTATGATTCATGAAAACTCCTAAAACCCTTTGGTCCATCTAAAAGGTCGAGTACTGTAATCACCACGCCAGTAGATTTTGTTTTATTTTGGTTTCGTGTGGTTTCATATTTAACTAAACGCGAGAGCTGACTTGGTATATAACCAACTCTTTGGTTGGAGTTTTTTATTAATACATTCATGATTACAGTATTTAATTCAACGAGGCTTTCAATTTAGCCCGTTTGATTCAATTATTTATCTTGTTTGCTTAATAAAATGAGTCATTTATATTATGCTTTTTAGTACATTTAGAAGTTGCACTCAAGAATCAAAATAGCTAATGAGGTGTAGTTTACAGTAATATTGCCAGCAGGAAATGGATTTCGACCTTGATGGTTCCTTGAGTACATACGATAAAATCTTCTCGCCTACCCCCTCACAGTTATTTATTGTATCAACAGTGGAGCAACCTTTATCTCCTCTGTGGGCGTTTCCTATCGACAATAACAACGTTAACCTTAATGATGATGATGACAATCCCACAGAAACTGATACGTTGACCTCTTCCAGGGCGGATCCCCTAGTTATTACAGGTGACTTTTTGTTAGTGTAAACAATTTTTTTATAAGAAATGATATAGGTTTATGAACTTGAATGAGGAGAAGAAGGATGGCCGGGGTTACAAAATTTGAAATCTGATATTTTCTGAAACGGTATAAACAAACCGAAATGTTTTTCTTTTTGTTTGAGAGTTGATATGTTACTACTAACTTTACCAGTGTATGACAGCATGGTATATACATATTACTATATTTGTATTTAGTATTAGAACTGAGATCTGTAGTTACACATATTAAGCTTCAATAAGATTGCATCTATTATTATGTCCATATTTTGTGTATATATATTTGGTTTGTAAATGGTCTCTAGTTTTTTGTTTGGAACATTATTGAAACTTCACTAGATAATAATCTTATGTCAATTGACGGAACTTTTGGTTAATGGGTCACATAAAGGCGTTGAATGTGAAAAGAAAAAACTAGATGGCGTAAAATGTGTATGGATGAAAATGATAATAAGAAGGAAATATCAGTATTTCGGCGACACATTTTGCCATTTATATGTACACTGGCATATTCTAATTAAAACAAGGTAACCTTATTCTTTTGTTTTTTTTAACTAGGTCTAGATGATCCTGATCAAGTGCCCAGAAAAACATCAACCAATGATGGTAAAAGCAAACCACCAATGCCAATTTTGGAGTTGAATCCACCAAGCTATCAAGATCCAAGAAGTGTAATCAAGGAGAGGATGACAAAGGCGCTTCGTTACTTCATAGAATTGGGTGAGCAGCATGTTTTAGTTCAATCATGGGCCCCGGTTAAAAACAAGGGTCATTATGTCCTCACAACATCTGGTCAACCCTTTGTTTTTGACCCAAACTGCACCGGGCTTCATCAATACAGAATGGCTTCCTTGATGTATGTGTTCTCCCTTGATGGTAAAACTGATGGAGAATTGGATGTTCCCGGTCGTGTTTTTAGACATAAGCTCCCAGAATGGACTCCAAATGTTCAATATTATTCAGATAAGGAATACCCACGGCTTAATCATGCTTTGAGTTATAATGTTCGTGGAACCTTAGCTTTGCCTGTATTCGAACCTTCGGGGCAGTCGTGTGTTGGTGTGCTTGAGTTAATATTGACTTCGCAGGCAATAAACTATGCACCAGTGGTCGATAAGATTTGCAAAGCACTCGAGGTTGTGTGCCCACTTACTAATTCTATATGCTTATATTGATTTCTCCAACTTTCAAGGGCACCTTAACTAATTTAATCACCAAATTTCTGATATAACATATTTTTTGTCACAGACGGTAAATTTGAAAAGTTCAAATGTACTGGATTCACCCAATACGGAGGCAGTAAGATAAAATAACTATTTCTTCTTTTAATCCTAATTTCATTCTCTACATATTCTCAACACATGCCTAGTGTTTTCTGTAGATTTCTAATGAAAGTCAACAACAAGCCCTAGCTGAAATCCTTGAAGTATTAGAAGTGGTATGTGAAACCAATAATTTCCCACTAGCTCAAACGTGGGTCCCGTGCAGGCACCGAAGTGTCCTATCATATGGTGGTGGGTTCAAGAAAAGCTGCAGCAGCTTTGACGGAAGTTGTATGGGTCAAGTATGTATGTCAACAACTGATGTCGCATTTTATGTTATTGATGCTCATATATGGGGATTTCGTGAAGCTTGTACTGAACATCACCTTCAAAAAGGCCAAGGTGTAGCTGGACGTGCCTTTGAGACCCGTAGTTCATGTTTTTGTGAAAATATAACACATTTTAGCAAAACGGAGTACCCTTTAGTCCATTATGCTCGTTTGTTTGGTTTAGTTGCATCTTTTGCAATTTGCCTGAGGAGTAGTCACACGGGTGATGATGATTATATATTGGAGTTCTTTCTTCCTCCTAATATGGTTGACTGCAAGGATCAGCAGACAATGTTGGGCTCGTTGTTGATTTCAATGAAGCAACATTTCCGTAGTCTTACTGTTGCATCTGGTGAAGAAATAGGGGAAGATGGAAGAATGGTTGAAATTATCAAAGCATCTGTGAATGGTAATGTTATTGATTCAAGTATACAGTCCATTCTACAATCTGAAGTTTGAATATCAAATGGAAGATCTTTGGTTCGTGTTGATTCTTTATACTATTTATTGTTTTGGTGCAGAGCTGGAAGATAAGTTGCAAATTATAGATTTTGAAGATTCTTCAAGAAGTGAAATAAAATATTTAAAGTTCTCTAAAGAAAATAGATTATCAACTACAACTGATGCATCAGAAGAAGGAAGGAGACCAGTGGTTGAGAGATGCATACAACCCTCAGAGGCAAAATACAAGACAGCTCCTATTTCATTACCTCGAGAGGACATAGAAAAACAATTTGGAAGAACCATGAAAGAAGCTGCAAAAAACCTTAATGGTAATGACAATATTTTGTTTCCATATTGAAATAATGTTACATTTAAGATGACGAATGACGATGAAATGGGATAACCATATTACAACTGTTTCTTTTACTGATTAAAGTGGAGCTGGGAACCTTCTGTTGGCTATACACATACGCACATATATATCTCACATGCTGCACTTGCATGAACATACACATAAATCCTGTTTTGATATTGTTTTGTAGTTAGTCTGTCTACATTGAAACGTAAGTGCAAGGATCTTGACATTTCCGAGTGGCAAGGACCAAACTTTATAAAGAGAAAGTCAAATGACTCGCGAAGTAAACAAAGAAACATAAATGAAGCAGATAAGATAGCAATGCGAGACTCCTTGGCCAACAAGAGAGAGATGCAATTTGATGTGAATACTCTGACCATAAAGGCACAGTATGGTGATGATACTATTAAATTTCAATTGCCAATATCTACTGCAACAATTGTAGCTATTGAGAAGGAAATTTGCGATAGGTTTAAGTTGGGCCGTGAAACTTATAAACTCAACTATCTGGATGAAGATAAAGATTGGATTCTAATGACTTCTGATCAGGACATGAGAGACTGTATTAGAAGCTCAAAATTAATAAATAGCACCGCACTTCGGCTCCGTGTGCTACTATTGACATAGAAATATGAAATATCTACCATATATGTACAAGTAAGTAAACACTTGAATTATGGGTTTGAAACTGTCAATGTACTGTTTTTTTTCCTTCATACAATTGTCCCCAAAAGTATATGCATGCATAAGTCTCTCCTATTTTTAGATATAGTTATTTTTGGAATTTTTATATATAATTTTTACTTTAAAAGAATATCAAGTCAAATTGGAAATACAACTGCTAGTTCTTTATTTGTGTAGTTGTTGGCTGCAGGCCTAGGCAGTTTTTATCATTTGAAACCATATCAGTGTGTCTATAGCCAATCTTGTTTGCAGAATGCAATCAATCAAACAACCTAACCACTGTCTGATAAAACCAAGAAAGAAAATGATAAAACCAAAAAGGGAAATGATAAAAAAAAATACATTAAACTTGACACTTTTTACCATTGTATGTTGCCAACTATTTTTTTTTTCTTCATTGTAACACAAAACTTGACATTTTTTGCTATTGTATGTACTAAGCGTCGCATCGTTAGTCCTTTACACTAACTGTCGTTAGTAAATAACGTGAAATTCCGTTTTCTTCCGATTTTACACGTTTTCATCCGTTTTCTTACGTTTTTGTCCGATTTTACACGTTTTCATCCGTTTTTTTCGTTTTCGTCCGTTTTTTTTACGTTTACGCCCATTTTCTTACGTTTTCACCCGGTTTCTACGTTTTCTTCCGTTTTTTTACGTTTTCGCCAATTTTTTTAAGTTTTCGTCCGTTTTTTTACGTGTCCTTTTTTTTTACGTTTACGCCCGTTTTTTTACGTTTTCACTCGGTTTTTTACGTTTTCGCCCGTTCTTTTTACGTTTTCGCCCTTTTTTTTACGTTTTCGTCCGTTTTTTTATGTTTACGCCCGCTTTTTTACGTTTTCACCCGGTTTTTTACGTTTTCACCTGGTTTTTTACGTTTTATTCCGTTTTTTTTACGTTTTCACCCGGTTTTTAACGTTTTCTTCCATTTTTTAACGTTTTGTCCGTTTTTTACGTTTACGCCCGTTTTTTTATGTTTTCACCGGGTTTTATTTGTTTTCTTCCGTTTTTTTACGTTTTCTTCCATTTTTTAACATTTTACGCCCGTTTTTTTACGTTTTCACACGGTTTTTTAGGTTTTCTTTCGTTTTTTTACGTTTTCGTCCGTTTTTTTACGTTTACGCCCGTTTTTTTACGTTTTCACATGGTTTTTTTTTGTTTTCTTCTGTTTTTTACGTTTTAGTCCGTTTTTTTACGTTCAGCCCATTTTTTTACGTTTTCACCCGTTTTTTTTGTTTTCTTCCGTTATTTACGTTTTGTCCGTTTTTTACGGGCCTAAACGTAAAAAACGGACGTAAAGGTTGAAAAACGGAAGAAAACGTTAAAAACCGGGTGAAAACGTAAAAAAACGGGCGTGAACGTAAAAAACCGGGTGTAAACGTAAAAAAACGGGCGCAAACGTAAAAAACGGACAAAAACGAAAAAAACCGGGTGAAAACGTAAAAAGCGGGTGTAAGCGTAAAAAAAAGGACGAAAACGTAAAAAACCGGGTGAAAACGTAAAAAAAATGGGCGTAAACGTAAAAAAAACGGACGAAAACGTAAAAAAACGGACGAAAATGTAAAAAAAATGGGCGAAAACGTAAAAAAACATGCAAAAAGGTAAAAAAAAAAAAAAGAAAAAGAAAAAAAACGGGTGAAAATGTAAATAAACGGAAGAAAACTTAAAAACTGGGCGAAAACGTAAAAAAAGGGGCGTAAACGTAAAAAAAAATGGACGAAAACGTAAAAAAACACGCGAAAACGTAAAAAACGGAATAAAACGTAAAAAACCGGGGGAAAACGTAAAAAAACGGGAGAAAACGTAAAAAAGCAGGCGTAAACGTAAAAAAAGGACGAGAACGTAAAAAATGGGCGAAAACGTAAAAAACGAACGAAAACGTAAAAAAATGGGCGAAAACGTAAAAAACATGCAAAAACGTAAAAAACAAGGTGAAAACGAAAAAAACGGGTGTAAACGTAAAAAAACGGAAGAAAACGTGTAAAATCGGACAAAAACGTAAGAAAACGGATGAAAACGTGTAAAATCGGAAGAAAACGGAATTTTAAGTTATTTACTAACGACCGTTAGTGTAAAGGACTAACGATGCGACGCTTAGTACATACAATAGCAAAAAATGTCAAGTTTTGTGTTACAATGAAAAAAAAATAGTTGGCAACATACAATGGGAAAAAGTGTCAAGTTCAATGTATTTTTTTATCATTTTCCCAAAAAGAAACATTTGATCATTTGAGCCAAGAAGATTTTTGAAATTTTTTTCCAACAATTAGCTTATTCAAGGTTAAAGCAACCATTTTTCAGAGAAATCAAAATCACTTAAGATTAACAAACTTACATGCATTTGAAAGACACCAAAAATGTCTACCTATCTATCTACCTAAATATATGACCCCAGTGTGTCATCATTCAATTAGTCTCATCACCTTCACTTTTAGGACCATCATCAAGCAGTTCATCCGAATCTTCACTTTCATCTGAATCACTATCAGACCAATCATGTGACTCCATGTAATCATAATAAGAGTATAACCTTGAATTAGCGTCGACAATCTTCATGTGCAATGGAAAAATGAAACTTTTAGCTTCCAAAAAAGATAAGATCTATAAACAGAAAAATAGCAAGGCAAAGAAAAGAATATTAGATTTAGAAGTGACATGACAGTAAATAAGTTATGATCAAGGCAAAGATAAATATAACGTGCAATCACACCCCTTATGACAAAAGAGACTATCAAGAGGATGAAATAAAGACATTTATATATACATTTGTGTTTAATGGCAAAAAGCACAAATTTCTGTTTGTGACTATAAATTTACTCAATCGGGTTCATAGTTTCTATTGCAATAAACATGTATGTTTTAATGATGTTCACAAATGTTAAGACTTTGTCTTGTGAATTCAAAGGGGTGATTCATTGTGCGATTATATTAACTATTGCGGCTGGAATCGCAAAACTTGGTTTTAACTTTACACTTAACACAATCACAGTACACATCGATGTTGAGATACGTGTAAATTATCTACGCTCAAGCAAGTGAGGCAACTAATAATCTAATAATAGTTGTTTAAGTCTAACAATCACTTTAAAGCACACATCCAAAAACCCCCTGTGTACAAACATCTAACTTCAATCAGGTATACGTGAAACAGGTATATGAAGAATAGACAATAAAGAACTACTAAAGCAAGAACGACAAAAATAACCCAAAATACAATAGTAAATCTTACCTCAGTGAGTATATAGCCAATTTTAAGCTCCTTGACATGGCGAAGGCTTAGTAGAAATCCTTCAAGCATCTCTACTTCATATTCTAGAATTGGTGTTTCATCACACTTACCATTCGTGTAATCTACGTGAGCTTGGACTAAAGAAGACACGTTTAGCAACAAAAGTTTGCTTAAATAAAAAGCATCTTTAATCTCAAGTGACACAATATATGGAGCATTAATTTCGATAACATCGTCAAGATCCTCTCCGGAAGACATGTATCCATAGAAGACAAAATTCTTAACACTCTTAGAAGTAATATCAATCCGCTTAAAACCATAGCAGTTGCGTATAAGTAAAGATTCTAAAAGAGGACTTCCGGATAATATATTTTGAAACAAATCTTCCTCTAAATTCCCATCTAAAAGACACAAGCTCATAAGTTTATTCCAACTAATGGAACAATTTGGAGTTAATCTAAACCCTGTCAATGATAAATCAGTAAAACATGGATTGGCGAAAAAGAAGTCGGAATGTATCTCAAACTCAAATTCAAATCCCATGTCACCATTCCCTTTCCATAATGTTAACCTAAGGTCTTGAACATTACACTCAACAGCGTAACGAATCCAATTGTTAATTTGTGATTCAAACTGGGTATTGTAACGGGTAATGAGTTTGAATTTGTTGAGGTTTAAATGGCGACATTGAGTTAAGGTTTTGTCAACATACGAAAAGAAATCTGAGAGGAAATGATTATCACCATGATATACGAAAATAAGATTATCAACTTGAGTCCAAAGATGTTTCCATCGTTTCGAGAGTGTACCTATTCTAATTGCTTCTTTTGTGTAGTCTAAACGAGAGATGAATTCAAGTAATAAGCAATCTGGTAACAAACTTATTCGATCTTCTTTTTCTTGGATTACTTTTTCAATTTTGACTTTTGGTTGATTTTGGACATGTTTTTCTTCAATTTCCATGGTGGTTACTAGAGATTTTTAAGGGCTTTCATCTCTGAAACATAAATAAAATCCCCAAATGGTGAAATAAGTTTCACTTCTACCCCTAATTTCGTTGCAAAACTGCAACTTAGTCCCTACAAATGATTTCTAGTGTATAACATTAGAAGAGTAGAACAACTATTGGTCTACTTTGTGATTTGTTTAGGAAAACATACATTATTAGTTAGTTTTAAGGAAAAAGTAAATGTGTGGCTGTTGGGTATGTAACCTTAGATGTAGAACCAGCAATAATACGTCCTTTTGTGTCTAAAATCATAAGAATCTCATTTCATCTTAGGTAGACACCTTTTCCATATGCTGATTGCCCTTCCAAATTTAAATCGATCAAACATTTGTTCTCATTTCTTTTGTGAGTTTTGTCACAATGGTATGGTAGTCTTTTTTCAAGTAACTCCTAAAGTTTGATTCACTGTTAAATCTTACTCCATCTAAAATCGACATCTTATTGATTGATTCCATCGCAAAATGAAAATTGCCTCATTGTTGTCGTACCACGTGATTTCATATCATCATATGATGCTAGTCTCATAACATCCTAGAATTGTTTGTTTATGTGACTGGGAATATGATAGCAATTTTTTTAATGAATGCAAAGTGTTTGATAAATGTGTTAGGGAGTGTTCTTCTAAGGTTCACTGATATTTGTGAATCTTTTAACAATATGGTTCTCAATAAAAGGTCAGCTATCAATTTCAAGCTTTGTATGAGGTTTTTGGGATCTAATTGGATCTAGATGACTAGATGACAACGTTGAATGTAAAGGCTAAATGGTTTTCGTAGCATATTCTACGGTTATTTGGCCACTGGTTCACTTTTGGGGCGACAATTATATGCTTTATGGATGCTGATGGGTTTCTACGCGTTCGAGTTTTATGGTGTTTTTATTCCCACTAGTTATCAACTTCATTTATGTTAGAAAAAAGATATACACTTCTTTATTCTTTAGGACTAGAGGTCAATAAGTTTCTAATGGTCTGGTCTAGTGTGCAAATGTTCTAATATGCAGTTATGTTTGATATGGTCCTACAGCCAAGATGAAGAAGATGGGATTGAAGATACACTTGGTAATTTCACGACTTGTTCAACTTGAAGCTTGCTTTCCAAGACCGAAACCAGCTTGACTACCACTATGTTTGACACTATACCTTTATGTAGTTTTTTGGTAATCTCATGTAGTTGATTTTCTTGTAATTTTGCAAAGCTTCACATACACAAATATATTCTTGTGTAACCTAATATGGCTTTTGTAAAATCAAAGGTGATTTAATGTGAATATGATTACTCTTGTACTTGTACTTTTGTGGTATAACATAATCGATTAGCATAATGTTCATTAAATCATCAAGCAGCACAATTCGAGTACTCTTGTACTCCAAGTTCTGCACTCATGTCTAACTAATGTGTAACTGACATCATAAACATTCACAGGCTCTTTTGCCTTTTTCCGACTCATTTGGTCTTCAAAGAATTTCACAAACATAGTGTTTAGCCTCGTTATTTCAGAAGGGCAGTCCTTTGCTTGTTTGATTGCTTTGGTTGAGTTAGAATGCACACACCATAAAGTTAAGGGACTAACTTTACTTTCATTTATTTCTTTGATTCCGATACTATCATTACCAACCTTGTACCTCGAACCAAGTGATCTTCCATCAGCCCAAAATATATTTCTAGGAGACCCATCACTATTCAAATCGATCTTAAAAATATTGGTTAATATCTACTGATGCCTTATCTTGAAAATGTTTAATGAGTCCATAAAACTCCTTACCTTTGTATTGTTTTCGTTGCTCGGATAAACTATCGAAACATTGTTTTGAGGTAACATCAGCGACATATGGAGGTTTCATTGCATTTACAGCTTTTTTGTCATGACAAGGTCTCATCCCAGATCGGCCAAGTTCCAACATAAGAGATTTGCAGGCCATAGAACGATGAAACTTCCTGTGAGAACGATGTTTCATTACTTTCGTATGTGTTGTGATCAAATCTTGATTGTGTGTATCATCAAAAAAATCCACACACCATTTCCCATCTTTTATTATTGTAATTCGAAGTCGTGCTTCACAACCGGTCCTTAAATCTCTTCGACATTTCTTAGTATCCACACTTGTGCCAACGTCCTTCACACTTTTGAAACCTTCTTTGTTGCATATGTACCACTTTCTATAAACCTCATTAGTCATCTTATTTTTAAAATCCCAATGCTTACGTATACCAAGTCAATGTGTAAAGCCATATTGATTATAAAATGTATATGCATCATCAGGCGTATCAAACACCTTCCTAACAATATTGCCATTAATTTGTCCCTCTTCATCCCATCTATGACTTACATCAACATTATATGTAGGGATGGCAACGGGGCGGATTTGGGGCGGGACGGCCATCCCCATCCCTAAACCCGATTAACAAAGTTCTCCCCAAACCCGCCCCGATCCCCATCGGGGATCTAATCGGGCGACCCGTTGGGGCATGAAGGTCTCCCAAACCCGCCCCGTATTAATTGGGGATTTTATCAGGGTGTCCTCTTTGGGTGCAATTCTCGACCAAAGCCGTACCATTTCACATTTATTATTATTTTTAGACCGTTAACAATAACGAACCTATTAATAATCAATTGCAAATAAGCCTTATTAAGTTTTCAACGATAGTATTATATATAAATAATGATGAATTATACCGCTAAAAATTAAAACTTAAATATATGACACTAAACGAGTTTCTATAATCACAATTTTGCATTCTTGCAAATATAAAAAAACTAACAATATTAGAGTAATATTTTTTTCATTACGTAAATATTAACAAAATACTATATAAGTATAGGTATATTTGTATATGTGTATATATTAATCGGGCGGGGTGGGGTAGGGCGAGGATTCCCGCTCCCCGCCCCAAACGCAACTAAAATCCCCGATTAATCCCCAAACCCGCCCCGTGAGCCGATTAGCATGCCCCGCCCCGCCCCAGTTAGTTCGGGTTTCGTGTTTCCCAGTCGGGCTCGAGTTTTTTTGCCATCCCTAATTATATGGTCTATCACTTCCGTTATCTTGTTCCACATTGCTGATCAAATAACCATTTTCGTCGATATCATCAATTGACAGAGCGTTAGTGGGTTTATTTTCTGATGGATTATCATGTACCATTTTGCTACTAAAAAAGTCTATTAGCATGAAAGTTCATGATGGAAGTATATTACACAAAAACAACAGATAACAAAAGATGTTTTATAACACGAAGGAGATTACAAGAAGTTGCTGATAAAAATTAGATGAAGTTCTAATAGCAATCTTAAAGATGAGATACATACTTGAATCATGCGATCAAATAATGAAAGTGTTGAGAGCGAATTAAGGTCTTAATCCTGATTTTAAAGAGCATATTAGAGGGTTTTTTTTTTTTTTTTTTTTTTTTTTTTTTTTTTTTTTTTAATGTTGGAGATGAGTGTTGGAAGATGAGTGATGTACAGTAAAAATGATTATTTTATTAAGTTCTATACCCAATTTCATATATATAATAGAGCATTGATTGACATGCCTAACTCGTATGCTTAAACCTATGTGTCAGCATCCTGATGGTGACAGCAGGTGGACCGCTTCTTCACAACCAATAACTTATTGCCACATCTATTTAGGCATATAATTAGTCTCATTTTTAGGCCTCCCAATCATTTTCCTATATAATAGCCGCATATTCCCTTTCCCCTTTATAAAATAAATATCATAAAACCTTACAAAATAAACTCTAAAATGTTACATTCTACATGATTTCTTAGAAAATAGGGTAAGAGATTTCATCAAAATAGAATTTACATAGTCGTTCAAGGCAAACGAGCAACAAGCTGAGCCGCTAGCCTTTTTTGGATTGCAAAGCTAACTCGTTTGAAAACTACACTCGTGGATCTATGTGTTATAACATTACTGTTCGTAACTCGTTGGACTCTGTTGAGTAGTTCCACCGACTCAGGTGCAAGAAAACCAAATGTATCACACGCGAAAGGAATAAACACGTGTTGATTTTCAATGCATGCTTTCTTGTTTTTTGTCACTTTGCACAAGGCAGCTTTCAAAGCGGCATGTCCAGCTGTAAAATCTCGACTACTCAACCCCACGAGAGGAGAAACCCCGGTCAGATCCGCACAAGCATGTTTCCCTCCAACCCATCAAAAAACCAAAATGTCAGCCGGTCCCAATGTAGATCTTTCATCCGACGGGTCCGTCAAAAAGTTCACTGGCGCTTCTTTCTTGGCGGAGATCCCGGCACACCTACATACATCAAAAAGGACATCTCTAACAAAATCATGTCTGTACTTGAAGCCCGGGAGCTCTTTACAATAAACCGCATGTTCCCCAAAGGAATCCAAACATGCCTTGCGACAAACAGGGCATATCTAATCAACCGGAAATAATGGAGTCATAAGGTGATAGTTAAGGATAATACGATATTCCACTGATGACACATGTTGACCTAACCCGTCTATGGGGATAGCTAGTAGAAAATCCTAAGCATGTAGTGCGCGTAGACACTCAAGCCTCATAGTCATGTCAAAGTTTCCATATTTGACAATTTCACTAAAAAGGCACTCCCAGTGTTTGTGTTTGTTGGGCTTTAGAGGGAACGTGTCCTTGTGAGTGAAACCCGTAACCAAACACCCTCATATTTCATCAAACGTCAATATTGCCTTTACTTCTGGTACCATAATCAAATCTGCACCGGATCCAATAACCAACAAGAAGAACCCTTAAACCCTCAATTTCATCTCCTTCAAAAAATGGTAAATTTAATCAAATCATAAATCTTTAATAAACACTACACTTATGCTACATTATTATTATTGTTATTATGCTCTAACTAATATATAAAAAATATGTTTGATTTTGTTGGTAACAGTCAGCGTTGTTCAATTTCCATTCTTTTTTGACGGTGGTGTTGTTGGTGATATGTACTTGTACTTTCTTGAAGATGCAGTTTCCTGCTATTCTTGAACAGAAAACTGGGTTAGTTACTTCTCTTTTTGTTTTATCCGATTTTCGACTAATCAAAAACCCGTAAATGCTGTTAGTTGTAGGATTTGTTAATGTTTAGAATATGTTTTCTTAAGGTTTTTGTTATTTGTTAACCTTTTAGTGGGAGTCCTAAATAATATAATAGGCTTTTGCTTGTATGTGAGTAATACCCAGTTTGTGTATCTGTGTGGCGGTGGGCCCAAACACCGTGGGTTAGTCGGAAATGGCAGCGTTGTGACGTTGGATTGTAGATTGGCTATTTCGGGGTTCCATGCCCATGGATTACCTTACTGTAGCTTTTTTGATTCATCGTGTTCTATCTTATTAGTAAAGCCTAAATGTGCTTATATATTAGATATGAATTGCTTTCGGTCAAGTTATAGGATTTGAGTTATATGGATGTGGCAGCTATAACTTGAGCCTATGGCTTAAACCGCACCTTGTGCTCTTAGTATATGGAGGTTTTTGGTAACTTATTTGCGCTTAGAATGGGAAGATGTGGCATGTCTGTTGAGAATTAGGGAGAGCTCATAGATGAGATGATTAATGAGCTAGCTCAAATCTTTTTTTTGGGTAAAGGGTTTTTACCTTGGTAAATGAGCTAGCTCAAATCTTTAGTACTATTTTTGCGTGTTTCAGGGTTTGATATAATACTAAATGATGGGATTACCAGTTGTTACAAAAAGATTATGTAAATGCAATTAGATAGTAAAGTAACAATGAAGTCTTTGGACTTCCTTGGATTTATGATGACAAGGGTATGGCGTTTATGGTTGCTTGGGAGTTATGACACGATGAATGGAGGATTGCTTGGGAGTTATGACACGATGAATGTAGGTTTGTAATGGAAATTGCAGGGTTTGGCGTTTATGGTAGATTTGTCCTTGATGCCACAGATCTGCAACAACTATTAAATAACTACCTTGAGCTCTTTAAAGAATCCATCAGTTTAACAAACCGCTGCCTCTACAGCAAATTCTTTTATAAAGCAACCCAATTCCCATTAACCTATAAAAACTGATACCCTGTACCACAAATTCATGCTTTTGAAACATTGAATACAATAGCTTTTAGGCCAAGGAGTTATTAGCCTTAACAACAACCCTTTTTTTTCTTATTATCTTGGTAAAAATTATAGGATGGAGATTGGAGAATGTGTGTAAATTACATGTCATTGAATAGAATTTACTTTTCTAGAGGCTAAACATGTTTCCTATGTCCTCGTCTCCTGGTGAAAGAACTTATGGGTGAGTTACGGTATGATGGCACACTATCTCTCTATAAATGACTTATGAGTCTAGAAAATCACATTATTTCTCTAAAAGTGACCTCTCAGTGTACTATTAGATTAGAGTAGCTGCACATGATGTCCATGAAACTATATTAGAGTAGCTGATGATATGTCTGAATGGCATGTTGATATGTTGATACATATCCTTTTTTGAGAATGGCATGCTGAATGGCAATTTAATAATTGGCTCTAGTTTTATTAAATCCTTTTTTGAGAATATATCTTCTCGTTTATTCTGATGATATGTTGATACATATCCATAGTGGCTCTAGTTTCGAAACTATATTAAAAGTATCTAGTTATCAACTTTCATCTCTGTAAATTGCCTTTGAAGTAGCCCACATTGCATACATTGGTCATATATCTCTAAAGGGAGTGTGGCTACAAATCCAAGCAACATAAAGACTTTTAAATTGCCAACACCGTCTACACGACTCTTGTAGGAGTCCTTTGATGGAGTGAAAAGCAGACATATGCTTCAATGTTCTTAAGTCAGTTCATGTATGATGAGTCCCCATATACTGGCACTACCTAATATGGGTGACACCTTTGCCATTCAGACTATGCATCAGGACAAGGTATAGGTGCAGGACTTAAGCAACAAATTGGCATCCTAGTGGCTTTCTTTGAGCCTTTTGAGACGAGGATTTGGCTTTATTCACATGAAAGAAATTTACATTTTTGATCATGCTCTTTAAATGTAGAGGTCATATCTTCAAGAAAGGGTGAAAGGCACTCTAATATCTGATTTGATAAATATGAGCATTTAGTGCAGGCTGGGAGTGTGTGACATCAGTCTTCTTTTGGCCTTAGCTTAATCATGAAAATGTTGCATTCATAAGAAGTTTTTTGGTTTCGTCAAACGTGTAAAATAGATAGTTCAACTAAATCTATTATCCTACAACAACCAACTGCAATTATAGAAGAAATATGGGAAGATATTTCCACCATGGATCTCATAAAAGCCTCCCAAACCTTTGGATAAAGATGTTATATTGGTTAATAGGTTGAGAAAGTTTGCTCACCTTATCACTTTAAGCCGTTCATTCAATATTGTGGATGTGGCTCAGGCTTTTATAGATATTGTATACAAGTTGCACGAGTTGAGTTCTGGAGATCTATTTTCTCAGACAGGGATAGAATCGTCATTGATTGTAGGAACATCTTGCAACTGTCACTTCTAACTCATCGGTGGTTTGAGGTTTTGAACACGTTATTAGAAGGTATGTAAGCTGTTAGGTTATGTAGCATGAAAAGCTTAGTGACTAGGTGATAGAGAAGATGTGGGAACTAGTGAGATAATGTGCCAAAATTAGAACAGTCCTATCTAAAGAACTGCTTATGTCATTTTCAGACCAAGTTTGAATCATTTTAATTTTTTTTCTGACAACATGGGTTTTAAACACCTTTCGTGTGTCTATGCTTGGGTCTGTGTCACAAGGTTAGATGGCTTCCATTAGTTGATTTATGGTATAATGGTTATTTTCACTTGCTTTTTAAGGCAATATAATTTGAAGTAATCTAGGGGCAAACTCCACCTCTTAATTTACCTTCACTTTGGTGAAGAGAGTAAGGTAGATGCTCTGTTATGAGCAAGGGAGGAAGCAACACAACTCATACAAATCAATCTTTTTAAAGCACATAAGAGGGACATGAAAATTGCAGTTGGTCAATAGACAGTCGTTGGTGGGAAACTATCTTATTCACTGTAGCTACCACAGAAGATAGCATCCACTCTACCTTTCTGTTTGTCTATGCATATGTCACTTTGATTCTCAGCCTAAAATCATTGCTCATTTGAATAGTACAAGAGGTGCCCCTCTAAAAGAGCTAAAGGTTGTAACAGATTATAAAGAAAGTGATGACTAGTAGGTGTAGCATGTTGTCTGTGGAAAACAATTGTGAATGGAAATGATGTGCAATTGAAGGCTGAATACTTAGATAATCTTTATTTTACATTTGATCCTTTGGGGTTAGGATTCTCTCAAGGAGGTGTGGCGATGCAAGTGCTTCCATGGTGCGAGGGAATTCTGTAAGGACAAACTTAACATTAGCTGTTGCTGCCCAAAGATAGTTAGCCATTACGTGAGAAAAACCATTGAAGCACCAACACAGATAGTTATATTGTCAGTAGACTTATCTTAATCTATATTTAGTGTCCATTGTTAGAAGGCCACATTACATGACCTCAAATTCAATAGGAACATATTTTCCTAAATGTTCGGTAGGACTGTAGGATTGTTGTAACCATGGTAAAGATGATATACATCTTATTTATCTTTGACTTTATTTCATCTCAGTTATCCAGGCGGAATTAGACTAGGTTCGTCATTGGAACACCTTCAGCATTGGCGGGAGTTATAGCTCAGATTGCATCATTGTGGCGTATAATCTTACCCTTATAGCAATGTACAAAATGACTGTCCACGGTTCAACCAATAGTTTTCTGGCTGTATGTTGAGATGAGTAGTCAGTGATTAAGGGTGTGTTTGGCAAAAATAGCGCTAGCAGTGAGCAGTAGGCAGCAGTAGCTGTTTTTCCTATACAAACGTATGGTAAGGTATAGTTGTAAACATAATGTGTTTTCCAAAATGCTCAACGCTCCTAAATGCTACTTCATGAACTGTCGGAGAAGGAGCATTTCGAAAAAAAGATAAAGCTACTTGTTCCTTGCCAAACGAGCATTAAAGATCACATCGCTCAACGCTCACTGCTCCTAAACGCTTTGCGCCAACACAACCTAAAGCACTTTTGCTCACAGTGCGCATTTAGCTGGCTTTTATAGAAAAGAACAACGTGAGGATGATGTAGGTGGAATTTCTCAGACTTCATAAAGTGCGAACATTGTGTGATTGCCTATGTTTAGATGCACATTTTAAAATGATATCAGTGGATGTAGCATAATTCATATGTTTAAAATAAATGAATCCACGGCTTCTGCATTTCAAGACCTGGGAGTCTGGGACTTAATTGAAGTGTGTTTTGGCTGTCGGCTGGCTGGTTGTCTTTAAAGACACTCATTAACCTTTTGGAGGAACTTATCCAAAGGCATAGGTCTCCACAAAGTATCGTGACTCTTTGCCTCCTTCGTTTTAGTCATGTACTAATAATATCTTCAAGTGGGACATGTTAGCCTAGCATACAAAAAACACTAGTGTTCTGGAAATTCTACAAGGAAAATGGGCTTCAAAGTGGAAGAAAGCCCGTATAAATTTTTTATTTAATTCGTTTAACCGTTCTTTGTATCATTGAATAGCAGATATTGAGTTAATTGAACTCTACTTTTTCTATAGCTACACCTTCTTTCCAGTAGGGTTCATACATCTCAACTTCCAAATTAATTTATAATATGTGGTAGGCCTAATATATTAAGCTCGTCATTAATAAATTATTATGACTCTTTTGGCTGGTTTTGATATCATGGCCTGATTGAGGAGGTGTTTGGCATTGTGTTTGCTTGCTGATTATCTCATTATTTCAGTTTCAAAATGCACATAATCAAAAACTAGTGTTTCGATAACAAAAGCAAAAAAGTGCTTTTCTGCGATTTGAATGCTCCAAAACGTGATTTTGGATAAGCAGGTAGCTAGCTACTGCTGGAAAACGTGGTTTTGGAGAAGATATTTTTTAATTGTCGAATGACCAAAATACCCTCACATATTACCTTCTATTTCTTTATGAATTCAACAACCGGTAATTTCTTCAATCATTCAATTGTCAAAGTTGCCCTTTAACAAGTTGATTATTCTTGGTGATTACCGTCCTTCCTTCTGACGAAAATTGTTCCAGCGAAGGACCGCAACTATTGTTATTGGTTATAAACTTCTTGGTCATCTTTAATTATGAATGGGTTATGACTGCTTACATATGTGTTGACATATACTTCTAGCTTTTTCTTCTTGTGCTCAAGTGTTAAAATTTTGGGGATCATGAAAATGAGATGATGGTGAAGTAGTGTGGTAATGAAAGTTTGATGTGTTTTGTACCTGATTTTTCTTTAATAGACAATAGTTGAAAATTGTTATAAATAAGAAAAGGTAGGTAAAAATTATTGTAGATAATAATTTTATTCATTAAAGTATATAATAAGCTTTACTCATATATTAAAAACATAAAAAAATGTCCTTTTTAGTAACTTTACATGGCAAGTCATTAAATAATCTGATTTGCAAAACACTCAAAAAAATGGTTATATGATTATTGCGATATCAAACAGCATAATCAAATCCAGACACTATATTTCAGAACCATGTTTTGCAACAGCTGATTATCTGATTATCCGTTTTCAAAACTCAATCTTTTTTAAATAAGCAATCCCAAACACCCCCTGATTACTTATTGGCTCTATGTCTCTTTTTTCTACTCGCAAGGTTCTCTTTTTGATATTTTGATGTTAGTCAGTATAGTTATTGCTGAATCTGGTTGCTCGTTATCAAGCTAGTTCTTCTTTTGATGTTTGTTGTATGATGTCGTTGAATCTGGGTGCTTCTAATCAAGCAAGTTTGTGATTGTTTTGCAGATTTCGGGGTTTCTTTTGGAAGGCTGCAAGAATAGGTATATTTACTGATTGTCATATATGTTGACGTTATGCTCTCAATGTAAATACCCTGATCAGGAACACAAACTAATAAGTATGTAACTTAAGGAATCTAACTCAAAATAACATTTAGAATAGTTAGCATAGCATGCAAAACTGCAAATTGATACTGGGCCTTGTCTTGGCACAATTCTAAGTTCCATGGGCTCTATCCTTTTTTCTATATACCTTTCTACCAATTTATGGGATTCATTTATGTTGTCTTTATAGGAGAAATGAACATGGGATGGGCCCCGGGGGTCCTAAGTTTTGTGCATGAAACTTTAACATAATCTATTGTCATAAAACTTGCTACATTAAGGTATCATAGAGAATGGTCGATATGAAGATTTTTTTTATCGGATATGTGTCATCTCACTTGTATTAACATTTGAAACAGGTGAACGGTTGAGTCCGTGGGTGGCATTCGGATGCTTTACAATGGGTGTGTCGATCATATTTTTCTGAGTCACATTTCCCTTACGCCATGAAGTGACACAATATATTCTGCTCTTTCCAACATTATCTTTACGCTGGTATTTAGGTCATGTAACTTTGTCAACTTTCTTGTTACAGACACGATAGATTTGTCGTCTTTCTTGATTACATTTATTAGGAAAATCCTAATCAACCCAAACATGGATAATATATTGTATAACCCTATTCAACCAGTATTTGACAATCCCTCTTAACACAATGTATATGCTAATATGTTGTTTTGGGGTGTTATTACAACAAAACATCATAACAATATTTATTACTGTACTAGTTTAGCGCAACATGGTTAACTTTATCTTCTACAGTTCTTCGCCTAGTTAAAATGACAAAATGAAGCGTTTAAAGCTATGCCAAAGAAACAATATAACCTGTCACATTTGTAATGTTGCAAAATGACAATTAAGGTATGTGTATGGCTATGGACAACAAGCCATCATGTCATTCATAATGCAATTGAACTCTTAGAACTTTTATTTCTAGGGATGAAAACACGACACGTTCTATGAGATCTTGATTTTTGCCGCCTCACATGAGACGAATATTTGGATATCAAACGATTGGCTTAGACGATTCATTGGTGATCGATACGAGACAAAACTCAACAAATAAGCTTTGTCATCCATAGGTTGTTTTTCTTAGTTGGAAGTCGATGAAATGAATATGCGGTATGAGGCAACTTTGGAAATCCGACTCAAGATTCATATTTGTTTCATTGTCATCCCTATCGGTTTTTTATATAAATCGTGTCATTGTCATTTACTTTAACATTTTTTTTTAGTGTTTAGGAAAGAGGAACCTATCCACAATGATCGATTAAAATGAGAAGAAATTTTTATTTAAATCCATCCACATGTTTAATTAAACTCAAAGGTAGGCTTTACTTAAACCAAACGACCGGATCCTTCCTAGATTTGATAGTAATTATATTAAGATAGGCCCAAACATGAAGGTCAACAAGGTAGGTGCTATTAAACATTGAGTTTATGCTCTATATACACTTTAGCAATAAAACATTTAATTTTTTAGACAATAGTTTTGAAAAAGATAATGATAAGATTTTACTAACATAACAATGTAATTGTTGCATCTTTTTTGTATAAAAATATGTGTGAATGATAATATTGACATGAGAAATTTATAATAAAATGGGTTTATTCACATTAGTAGGCTACCTCTAGCTGTTTATGGTAAGCCATGACAAATGTATCTAGATATTTATCAAGTTTTATAAATTAAAAAAAGACTAAGTAGGCCATGTCAACAGTGACAGATATACAAAAATTATGAGGATGCACCAATCGTGGAACACAAAATTAAATTAGTATTTGGGGCAAAAATGTCATTGTTGCCATCATTGACTTGTAAATATTGCACAAATCGTGATTAACTATAAACTAATAAGCACTAATGACAATTATTAGGAGGGTGGGTCAAGAATATTAATAGATTATTGTCGACATTGTTTTTTTTATGTGGCTTTTTGCATCTTTATCTCCACATTGGTTGAGCTTCTTTTGTAACTTTTGTGGTAAGTTGTTTGTCATGTTGGAATATATGTATCACTAGGACCAACAGGGTTGGGTATGATATCGTATTTTCAGCATGGATAAGGATGGCAATTAAATAGTGCACTGTTGGGTATCATATTTCGCATCCCCATTCCCATTCTTATTTTTCTAATCATCGTTTGTCTTCTCAGTTGCGTCGATGAATGATTTTTATCCCCATCCGCACCTTTAACGGGAAACGGGGATAACCCGAACAATTCGAGATTTTTTTCCCCTTATTAAACCATATAATTAAACGAAATCTTTAAAATTTAAAGAACTCGGCCATAATTGTGATAAAAAAATGTATATCCTTAGTGATTGGATCATTCACGGTTTTGTTCCAAATAGTAGCATCGTATATAGGAGACTTTAAATATAAGGGTTTGTCTAACGAGTGTCCTTAGTGCACTACTTTAAATGATTAAATAAAGAAATTAATTACAAAATCAGACTTAGTTAAAGTAAATTATAAAAACAATTAATGTGTATTAAATGCATTTTTTAATTTAAAAGAAAAGTTCGAGATGAATTAATGCACCTTAAGCGATGCCCTGAAGACACTTGTTAGACAATCCCTAAATATAATATCAAAACAATGTGTTGTGCATGTTTAAATTCGAGATAAAATATTGGTTGAGTAATATATAGCTAATGCATATTTTTTTTAATAGTCATCATAATATCAAAAAGTTGAAAGTTGTGTGTGTTAATGTGTGTATAGAGAGAGAGCAAATATAACAACATTTTTCTATTTTAGAGAAATGAGAGTAAAATAAACTATAATGAATTACAGAGAGATACAAAGTAATGAACAACTTTCATAACTTTTCATGTTTGGCCTTTGTATTTAAAATTTTCTTAGATTACTTTTATAATTCTACCGATGTATCCTCAAGTAATCTAAATTTGGATACAAACATTTATTCTAGTTTTGTATTTTTTTTTTCTAGTGTTGTGTGTGTTGTACTATAATCAATACAAATCCACATCGAAATAAGATTCAATCCTTTGAATTTTTTCTCGGTAAACAATCTTTTCTTTAATCACATGCACCACTTCGATCAATTTGTTTATTTCAATCTTTGGAAGTCGTGTTGATTCTTGTTCTTTATCATCTTTCGTGACCTATAATTCAAGTTGAACTTTGATGGACTTTATAGTACCAAATGAATACTTTGCAATTTCTTTGAATCGAAGAAATCCCCTTTTCTCATACCGATAAACAACACTAAACTCGGGTTCCTTGATAACCGTGAATAGAGGTAGATCTTCAATCCTTGGCAATCCTTGATTTGGTCTTGTAAGGTTGATCTGTTGTTGATAACTTTCTACTTTAAGCTAAAAGTCGTTGGCTTGACTAAAAGGAATCTATGAACGAGAGATCTCTTAACGATTTCATAAGCAATCATCTCATTGAATGTAACACCCCCAACTCAAATATGGCAGCTATCGTGCTGGGGGCATTACGAAAATAGAAACCAGGCACATTTATAGTAAACGACCACAACTCGGGACGTTTGAAATGTGACCAAAACATATCATTCGATTTACAAACCGTTTAGAGTACAAGTACTCTTTAGTCAAAGTTGCAGCGGAAAAGTAAATAGAGTTTGCAGCGGAAAAATTTAATAGAGTTTAGCAGCGGAAATAGTAAAAGACACAAGGTTTTACGAATGACATGCAAAATAGGGTAGTAAAGTAGTTAAGCTGCCGTGACAGAAACGCCCCTCCAGCCTTAGCCA
>LBNU01016409.1:7654-18206 GCA_014162995.1 Artemisia annua | reverse complement strand
ATATATATATATATATATACATATATATATATATACATATATACATATATATATATATATATATATATATATATATATATATATATATATATATATATATATATATATATATATATATATATATATATATATATATATATATATATATATATATATATATATATATATATATATATATATATATATATATATATATATATATATATATATATATATATATATATATATATATATATATATATATATATATATATATATATATATATATATATATATATATATATATATATATATATATATATATATATACACACACACACACATACATCGGCCAAACAAACACTTAACACAATAAACTTAAGGGAAAAATCTTTAATAATGTACCATACTTGTCACGAAAATTACTTTCGTGTAGCGAACAAAAAAAATAGTCTTTCTACCCCTTATACTCGACTTTTTGTCCTTTTTGATGTATTTTCGTGACATTTTTGCCCTTGGATTTTTAATAATTTGAGGGGCAAAAATGTCAATAGTACATCAAAAAGGCCAAAAAAAATGAAAGTTCAGTACATCAAAAAGCTATTTTTTTTGTTCGCTACACAAAAGTAATTTTTGTGACAAGTATGGTACATTATTAAAGATTTTTCCCTAAACTTAATACCAACATACATTAGTCGAACAAAAATACTAATGGCTGATTCTTTCCAGAAATTCAAATGTAAGTTACATTTCAATGACATTGAAAGTGGTGTCATTATGTACACCAACATGACATACTCATTCTTGGTTGAAATGTTTATTAACAAAATTTGAGTTGGATCCTAATAAACAACTCAGTTTGTCCTATAGGCTAAGTCCATCAGATACTCTGGTGGAGATTAACGATGAAAATGATGTTTGTTTATTTGTTACGTGTGCTTATGAATCCCCTAATTCTATACCACATTTGTACATTGATCAACATGGAGAAATCACACCTACTATTGGTCAAACACGAATAATACCCGGTCCAGCGGGTATTCTTCAGGCGGCGAAGCTCCGAAAATTTAGAGACATTACGGAAGGTGGTCCTTCATCTATAATGCCAACACAAGAGTATGTTAGAAAAATAATGGAGGATGCGTCTGAAGATGATCATTTTACGCGTAGCCCATGGCTAAGCGCGCTTGCATATTGTGATGCTTTCGGGATCGAGGTAGATGCTTGTCTAGGCGATATTGAAAAGTTTATTAAAAAAGGGAAGGTTGAACTAGTTGTAGCTGTTATCAAGTCTGTTCACCAAATATTCTGGGTGGTCTAACAGTAACACTCAAGGATCCATCGGGAATTATGTCTGGTACAATCCATCACAAAGTCCTTGATGAGAAAAAGGGTTATGTAAAGATTATCGGTGTCGGTGCTGTTTTGATACTAAAGAATGTCTCAGTGTTTACACCAAAAGAACATAACCATTACCTTAACATCACTTTGAAAAAAATGGTTGAGGTCTTCCACAAGGATACCGTCTATTAGTTTATCATTTTTTAGGAAATGTTTGAGTGATGTTTTAATTTGACTTTTGTTATGATATTTTATCTAATAAATTTTGTACTATTTTATCTTCTAATTAACCCATCTAGTGTTTTCATTTAACTCGTCTACAAAAAATTAATTACCAATGCTATAACTTGTTATGCATAATATACATACAAATTCATTTAGTACCCATAGAAAAAAAAATATGTTAAAGTTTAGCTAATCATATCCACAGTCTTGCGTATTCTCACACCGGGTATCATACAAATGATAAGCCATGGTGTATCTAAATGCTTTAAAAAACTCTAAAGGATTAGGAATATGTGGTGGTGGGATAGTTGCTTTACGAAATTGTATGATAAGCCAACATGTTATCACCCCACAATCCATCCCATTTGCTTGTTGCGATATCGGGAACCAGCTTTGACTATCATTGTAGGTGTAGAAGAAGTTATACGGTTGGCGTTTAGTAGCCTGAAAAAACCCTTGGATTGCCAAACTTTCATTGAGAACTGTGGTCCATGCAATCATGTGTTTATGCAAACTTTTCCTTCGATATTCACTATGCAACGAGTCAAAAACCGAAAAGGTTGAATAGACTAAACTAACCACAGCAATGACCCAGTGATTGCCTTCGCAATGTATTGGCATAAACGCCTACAAAGAAAAAATAATAAACTTATATGAAAGTATCAAACTTATTAAATACTAAACTTATTAAATGCTAAATTTATTAAAGTTGTTAAACACAAATACTTACCATATCCACCTCATCCCAAGAAGGGTACGAACATCTCCGCCCGTTCAAAGTTCCTTGCAACGCCCTATCTGTGATAAGTATGAAGACATTACTACCTGGATGGTAAGATCCAAGCGTAGATTTCACAACTGTCCATGGATCACCATCTTTCCTCTGTCAACTCCATCCACGCATTGATATGCTAATTTAATTTTAAAAATTTTATTATTTGGCATTGTATAAACTAGATTTCTCAAATACAATGTAAACATTTAATAATAAACTTACTTCATCTGACAACCAACCATCATTGTTAGTTTGTTACCATCAAACTCAAAAGGGAGTAGGTCTATCCAAAACTTTAGCTCGCAACGATGACCCTTTATGTGGCAATCCAAAAATATAGATTCCGATTTAAGCAGGAAAGAGCGAAAGTCAGGATAACTATCACGAAACCGCTCAACCTAAATTGTCAAAAATAAAATACAATATCAATATCAAAACAAAGTTGTTAATCCTTGTAAAACATTTAATCAAGTAATGTTACAATTACCTTATTAGGGTCGACGTTATAAAATGAAAGGCAGTCGCCGGTATATGTAGCACGTGTAATCACAACCTCGTTGTCATTTGCATCATCAGAATCAAGAGAGGGGATATCAGCTGTGTGCACAATATTTTTTATCCGTCCAACCTGTTTCTTAGGCATGACAGTAGTATCTGGCAAAGGCCCGAACGGGTCCTTCTGCCAAGGTCCATGACGGACATTTCGCTTCTCTCGATTCATGAAAGCCTAACACAAATAAATAATTATTTGTTAGTTGCACATAATTAAAATTATACAAGTACTTTGGAAAAAGATGTATATTTATGTAAGTATGAATTTACCGGGATGACACGGCTACATACAGGGGCATGTGATGGACCAACTTCTTGCATATTATTACCACACCACAGTGCAAATCCTTGTTGTGGCATAGGGGTAAACGAGGTCGCATTGTTATGCGACATCTGCTGATGAAAATAAGGCGAAGTAAACATTTGTTAGTTGCACATAATTAAAATTATACAAGTAATTTGGAAAAAAGATATATATTTACGTAAGTATGAATTTACCGGGGTGACACGGCTACGTACAGGGGCCTGTGATGGACCTGCTTCATGCATATTATTACCACGGTGCAAATCCTTGTTGTGGCATAGGGGTAAATGAGGTCGCATTGTTATGCGACATCTGCTGTTGAAAAGAAGGCGAAGTAAAGTGTGAGCCCACCTATGGCGACGGATGAGACATATCGTCAAAGAAAGAACTATTCGGCGGACCATGAAATGCTGAACTAGCCTGCGTGAAACCCAACATACAATATTAGAATGTTTAGTCGGTTTTTAAACAAATAAAATTTATGTGATAAAAAATAAATAAAATAAATTAAAATGAAAACATACCTTCCAGTTCGGAAACCCTGTAAATCCACTAACACCCCTTTGCTGGGGCTGCATTTAATTTTATAACAGAATAATAAAAAAATTATTTGTGGAATAATAAACAAATATTATTTAATCTATATATATGCTTCAAATTTAAAAAAATTACCTGCAAGTAACCTAATAGTTGTTGGATCAATGTCTCGTGTTGTTGTAGTTTATCTTTCAAGTCTTGTTGTTCCTTCTGTGTTTCCGTTAATTGTCGATATATGTCTTCTGGAACGTCGTCTCGGCTATAAGGGTCTGTGGGAGGGGGTATTGGTGGTGGTTGGATACAACGACCCTCAAATAATGCTATGCTATGAACCCACCAATCCTCTTTAGACTCACGCACATCGGGGAAAAGCCTTAAAATAAGTACCGTTCCCTATAAAGTATATATAATTGTACATATAAAATATCGAACAATAGCTTCCGTTTCATATAAAGTATATATAAAAATTAAAGGGCGTGCTTAAATAACAACTCACCAAAAAATTATCGAGCATATGGCGTTTAAACCTCATCCTGAAACGCCAAGCACACGCTCTAGGATAGCGGTCTTCATGATTAAAAAATTGAACAGCCCCGACTCGATAACTCTCCAATATCCAAGTCTAAAAACAAAAATAATTGATTAATTTCTTTAACATTATACATAACCATAAACAACAAAAAATATCAATAGGCGTACCTTAAAGGCCCATTGAAACCCTATCAACGTATACTTAGGGTTTTTTACTTTACCCTTATCATTGGGCGGTGGCGGCGGTTTCGCATAAAAAGCTTCAAGACGAGTACCTACCGCACCAGCTAACTGATTGTACAATGTTCGCCAAACAACATTACCCCAAGGATAGATGTTCCACGCATCCAAATTGTCTACTAAGCTCATTATCCAATTATCGACTTTGTAATTAAACTCATGGCCTAACAACACCAACACCAACAGTCATACCAAACTAAGGCGAACGGCATCATTATCACTAAGTTATCAAAGTCATCGCTATAAAGCTTATAATACACCATTCTGGCAGTTATGTTACAACTATCATATACGGATGCAAAGACACGTCTCCTAAAAGGAGTAGGACGACTTTAAAATTGTCTTTAAATTCAATCCCAAATCGTAACCCTGTTACGTGGCAAAACTCCTCTCTACCAAATTTTAACTCGGAACCTCTTACATGATAAGTAAAGGAAACGACATTTGTGTCTCCCTAGGTTCCTCTTGGCATAAACTAATATAATGTAGAAGGATACACATCTCTTGCATTTTTGCTAAATCAAACAACCATCCAAAACACGTGCGCCTAAACAAAACATCCTTATTGGTATTGCTAAAGTTTCTCTTAATGTCGTGAAGCAATTTTAGCTTACTTCTACACGTAAGATCAACGGTAAAATCCTAAAATAACATATAATAAATATATACGTATTAACTACACAAATAAGGATCAAAACCAAATAATTATAAAAGAACGATGGTTGATATTTACCGGAACATCAGTTTGTGCCATATTCACAACGTCTCACCACCACAACATACGACGTAACACTACCTCAACCACTACAACAACCCCACCACCAACAACCGCCGCACCACAACACCACCACACCAACACAGTACCACCACATAACACCAACACACCACACCTCCACCAACAACAACCGCCGCACCAACAGAACCACCACACCAACACAGTACCACCACACCTACACCACACAACACCAACATACCACACCTCCACCAACAATGCCTCACCACACCTCCACCAACCACTACCAACACAGCACCACCAACCTCCACCAACACAGCCACACCTCAACCAACACAGCCACAGGAGACCAACACAACTCAGCCACTACCACACCACACCTCCACCACACAGCACCACGACACCACCACAAACAAAAGTGTGATCCTTTAAAGTTTTTTGCCCGTATAAACCACAACCAACAAAATGTCTATCTTATTTTTCTCCAAATGATAAATTAAAGTGAATGAAAGAAAGATATATACCTAATTTAATTGACTTCGGTGAGTATTGTCATTCCATGGTCATTCAAACGGATTCTGCAGTTGATTTTGGTCTTTCCCAATGTTTAATTCGCTGCAAATGGGCGGCGAAATTGTGAGGTGGCTATTTAGGGTTTGTTTGGTGTGGGAAGTGGAAGAAAGAGAGGCAATTCGCTGCAAATACAAAGTGATATGTATTTTTTATTTTTTTTACTCATGTGGGCCCAAAATGGAGGAGAGAGAAGTATCTCGCGGCAAATGGGAGGTGATTTATATATGCATCTTTTTTTTTAATTCATGTGGGTCCTAGATTTTTGTAACTCGCCGCAAATACAAAGCGATTTTTTTTTGGATTAACGATAGGGGGACACGTGTAAGTATTCATTTCGCTGCACATTTGCAACGAGATTGGTGGCCTTTTTGGGAATAGAAAAAAAAAGTGACCCTCTGCGAGGCAACCACTTTGAACAGTGGCCTCTGCAGTAATTTTTTATTTTTGTTGTCTTGTACTCTTATTTAATGGTCCCAACTTATAATATATTTATTTTATATTTTAAAATTAATAATTTCAATTTTAATATATATTTTAAATTTTAAAACAAATATTATCGAAATCAATCAATCATTTTCTCTCTCATCTTTTTCTTTCAAACCAATCCAAATCCAAATCTAATTCTAAATCCACTTACAAAATAAATAGGTCCTTAGATTTGGATTTAGATTTGATGTATGAGAGAGAAAATAAATTATTAAATAGATAAATTATTATTTTAAAAAGTTTATACATAAATTTGGTTATGTAAAAGAAAAAAAAGTGTAAGTGAGTTGTAAAGATGGGACCAATTTATATTAAAAAAATGACAAAAATAAATATATTTTATTTTTAATACCACCCTAAATGCTATGGTTTCAAATCTATCACTTTCTGATTCCTTAATTCTCAATTATGGGCCCCCCGATGTCAACCAAACAAATGATTCATATTTTCTTTAGGTGAACCCACACAAAACCCATCAACCAAAAACTACCTAAGAATCTTTTAGTTTTAATCTTTGACTTATTGCGATGAGAAAGAAATGATGGTAATCATTACGCGTGTTTAAAAAACCCAAAACCCGAATATCCAAATTGATATGTATGATCCGAACCCCAATAAGATATGAAAACCCTAAAACCACAAAACCCCATGTATCGTGGGTTGTTTTATAAGTACATTCAAACTCAAACAACAAGATTTAAGTCGAGTAACTTCGACTCGTCATACTTTAGACTTTCATCATGGGTTCATATTCAAGTCAATAAAGAAGGGGACCCAACCATTATCGCAACACTTATTTTTTGCACACTACCTAGTTATCAATTGGGATGTTATTTGGGTTAATCTGAACCAAACAAGGTTTGAGTTATTTAGATATAGGTAAGTTGAATTTAGAATAATCGGTTTGGACTAACCTAGATAAGCCCTACTATATCTTACAATTAAGAAAAATGGGAACTTTCTTTTAAAAGGGACATGTGAAAGATATATATTTAAACTCTTCTATGAAACTCGAATAAAAGCAAAATTCTCATGAAAAACCTCACCCTAATAGGATTTTAAGTTAATCCGAATAAAATAATGGTTTCCAACTTATTTGGGTTAATTTGCTTTTGAATTACCAAGATGTTCTGGTACAAAACCTTCTATCTGTTAAAAAAAAAAATAATAAAATAAAAAAAAAAAAAAAAAAAAAAAAATAGTATGAATATGTCTTTCACATTTTTTATGTTGATGTGCAAATCATGTCTGCGAGAGAGAGGTAGATTTGTAGTTTATTGATAGTGTTTGTTATTTAAAAGAAACATTTTTTATTTATTATTTTTATTGTAACATTCGTCTGCAAGCGGGAGAGAAAATCAAAAAAGTACGTTTGTTTTTTCCTTTTTATGTCGGGTAGATGTGAAAAAGAAATGAAAAGAAGTGCGTTTGTTTAATTTTATAATTTTTATACATAAGGACAAAATAATTTTTTCCTCATTCAATTTTGTAAATTACTATTTTTTGTATCTTTCTTGTGTGATGATCAGTTTTTGTATTTTAAAGACCTTATATTCACATAATTGTTACAGATTGCAAGATAACATTGTATCTTATTCCAAGTGGACTACAACTTGGTGGGTGGTGTCAATGGATAGTCAAATTGACAAGAATCTTGCCTATAAAAGCTATGAGGGAAGCCTCATTTCATCATCCCAAAACTCATTCTCTTCCTCATTTCACACAGTGACTATCCTCCATAGTACTTTGTGAGTTTAACTTAGAGAGTTTAGTATATTTCTAAGTTACAAGAGATTAGATTATCCTTGAAACTAGAGAAAAAGGTGTAACTTCCTAGTTTTCATCATAGTGAAACGTATCTTTCCTTGCCAAGTGGTTTTTACCCTATTTGGGGTTTCCACGTTAGATATGTGTATCATCTTTTATTATATTTCATATTTTAGTTGTGGGTTTGCCGTTTCCGGGTGTCACTTTTCTCAACAAGTGGTATCAGAGCTAAAGTTAGGTGTGTGCCTGTATAATTATTTATCATATGCTCTATGGTTGCCATAATTAGTGTGACCTCCACATCAAAGATAGTAATGTTAACTCACTCAAAAGGTGTTCGTTACTATTCTCCGTAAATGTAGTTTCCAAAAAGTAGATTGTGATTTAGCATGGCGGTGAAATTTGAAATCGAAAATTCAATGGGAAAATTTCTCGTTGTGGAAATTAAAGATGGAAGGCTATCCCTTAGAAGGATAAATGTTTAGCGGCCATTGGACGAAAGGCCAGTCACGATGATAATGGGACGAGATTGACGGAAATGCCGATTGCAAATCTTCCCATCTGGCATTAGCAGATGGAGTTTTGTCAGCATAGAGGAGAATAAGTACTGCAAAGCAGATTGGGATCATCTTGCTTCGATTGGTTACGTAGCAGATGCGTTTTCCCACCAATAAAAATTTCTTAAGAAGGAAACTTTATGCCTCGCATGACGGAATCTACTTCATTGAGCACATTAATAACTGTGAAATACTTATTTTCTCAGCCCGATGTCTTTGAAGTTGTAAAAAATAGAGGCCTCAAAGAACGGTGCTGAAATTGCTACCTTCAAAGCTTTTTTTTGAAACGGCCGGTTTAATTGTTAGTTGTTTGTCTCCCGAGTTAGTGTCACCATCCTCGGGCAGGGGAATACCAACCCCCGAAGAGGCCTCTCCCTTAGGGGATAACCCCTCCCCTATTTCCCGATTCGCCCTAAAGGGGAAAAATCCCAAATTCTAGTCCTTGGCGGGGATTTTCGAACCCTGGGCCCAACAACCCTCCCCCAAGCTCCAAGGTGAAAGCCCGGTGGGCCAACTACTCTAGAGGCAATGGTTTTCTACTTCGCAAGTTTACCTGATCCATATGGCAAGGGCGGAACTCCTTAGGGGCCCCAGGGGAGGGGTCCCGCCGCCCCCCCCCCAAAATTTTGCGGCCACCTAGTGTAATATTATATGTTTAGAGGTAATTCTAGTTGAGGTTAGCAAAACCCAAATCTCCGATTCGGACCCCCCTCCTAACCATATAAATTCGGCCTGGTATGTGTTAAAACATACACCTTTATTTGACCTAAAACCCGACCAAAACGACCAAAAACTAACCAAATATGCCAAATATCTTGTGTTTTTGCGTTTATGATTGTGCAGGTACAGATATCTCAAAAATGGACAAAAATCAAAGAAAACCGACAAAAACGAGCACGAGAATGGAAAGTGTCAAAAGCCGAAGCCGGGGAAGTCAAATAGTCAAAGGAAAAGCTCAAAGTTCCAAAATCATCCTTGAAGAATTAAAGATTGTCAGAAATGACCCTTGGAGCAAATATTGAAGAGTTGGCAGAATTAGTCCCTCATCTTTCAGCAATTTTCAAATAGTCCCTTGAAGAATAATTTGAAGGAATGACTATTCTAGCCCTTCAACTATTAGAGAATGACAACAATGGCCCTTGGATCACATTATGAGAAAATGGCAGCATTGGTCCCTGGATTTTCAGCTTTTTCATTATTAGTCCTTGCAAGTTATCTATTAAATCCTAAACCTTTAAACCAAAACAAACCATACGGACCTTATTGCTAACCCATTTTCCCTTATATCTTCTAAACCCAAAAACCCACTACACCCCTAGCCCAGCAATCCCAAAGCCCAACTCCCTTACATAATAAACCCGGCCCTATCCATTTTAACCCTGGTCAAACCCATAATAAAAACAAGTCAAACAAAGTTAAAATAATAAAAACCCACCACCCAAATTTACCCCCCTTTTTCCCAGTTTTCTACTGTACCAAGAACCCTAAAAAATCACCCCGTCTAATTAACCACAATTAAGGGTAAATTGGGAACTCTACACGCGTTTCTAGAAGACTCTGACATGGCAGGCCTGCCATGTCAGCTATCCGTGTGAAAATCAGGGCAAATGATTGAAGGCACATGATCCAAGGGCCACGATTAACGCGTATGATTGAAGCAAAGGATCAAGGGACGTGATGAAAGGAAGAAAGCACACCTTAGAAGGTCCAGAAGCTTCCATGAAACCCTAAGCAACATCACACCTTAGCTATAAATACCCCCTCCACCTTCATTGTATGTGTGTAGTTTTTAGTAGGTTTATGCTGTCAAATTGTAATCTCAAGTTTTCCTTTATGTAATAACTCCTTTAGTATTAATAAAATTCAAGTTTCATTTAATCCATTTGTGTTTTTTAATTCGTATTAAATAGTAGATAGTTTTATAAACTGTTTTACAAGCTTTGTTTACTATT
>LBNU01016407.1:0-11397 GCA_014162995.1 Artemisia annua | reverse complement strand
CTATTTCTACTTTGCAACACTTACTGAAAACTTCTTTAGCAAAACACCTGCGGCAACGCGCGGGTGCTCCACCTCGTATATATAAAACCCAGGAATGTGGGATGCCAATTTGTGGCTGAAAATGTGGGATGCACTATTTTGGTCCGAAAACAAAAAACCCATATTACTGCGACAAAAAATGTTCTTTTGCACGCTAAACCATATTACTGCGACCATAAACCGAAAACAAAAAAGCCGCCGCAACGCGGCGGGTCACTTATACCTCGTTATTTCTCATAGTTCGATTATCTTATTTAAAACTTATGTGTTATAAAGACCCCTTAAAACACTATTTGTACCCCCTTTCTGTTACTTTTTGGTAGGACAAGGGTACTAATAGTAGTACCCTACTTATAAATACCTCCAATACATTGTAATAGTATTGTATCGTACAATGTATGTGAAGACCAATCAACTATTAGGGCATGGGGTACGGTTGGCTAGTGGCTTCAAGCCATCTCACCAGCCCAACGTTTTCTCGTGCCAACCATACCAGATGTGGCGCCATCGCATATCGGCTGAAGAATATCAGCCCACGCCATAGATCCATTTTATGTGGTGCCAACCATACCAGAGCTCGTGCCATATACTCTCATGCCATAGAGGGAGCCATGGCACCACACTTTCTGCTGCCAATAGGGGGGGGGGGGGGTTGGTGCCATGATTACATGACATCACTTTTTAGCCATGGCACGGGGGTACCCAACGCTCTTAGACTTTTCCCCTTTACCCCATCCATTTATTTAAACTAACTTATGGGTCACCTAAATATGTGCTTGTTTTCGTTTATATCAATCTCGTTAGAGTTCTTGTCATAAATTTATGCAATTTCAAAAATAAAGCTTAACTTTAACATATCAAAACAATAAAACTAAAAAAAATTAAACGTAAAACATTAATTAATATCATAAATCGCTTTCGAGAAAAAAAAGTTGCACTTAAATATTAGCTAAAACTGATAATTTACATCTCAAGAGTTATTTGTGTTGTTTTAATATGTTATATTTAACTTTATTTTTGTTGTTTCAAAGATTATCGTGAAAAAACTATCCGAAATTGCTATAAACGAAAGCAAACACATAAATAGATAGGTTACAAGTTAGTTTTGATAAGTGAGAGACGTAAAAAGACTTTTTTTTTGCTTACTTTGCCTGTCACATTCACCTAAACAAGCCAACAGGTACAAATAAAGTAACTCAAAAAGTTATGTACTTTATATCTCATTATCTACGAGCTAAAGTACAATTGAAAAATTACATCAATGAAAGATTGCAACATGATGCCATAAATAAAAAAGATCAATGCAACACAATTAGATAAGGATTGATGCAATATAATGACGCATGCATAACTCAATTATTGAGGGGGTGCTTGGTGGGGGTTAAGAGGGTGGGGAATGGGTAAAGTATTCAAAGGGCCCACATAACCCATTGTTTTGTGCTTGGTAAGGGGGTGCAAAGGGATTGATTACCCCGTAGTGAGTAATCAACCATTATAGACTAAATTGGGGGGTAATGGATTGATTACCTACCTCATTCATTCCTTTGCATTCCCTTTCCCTTTCTCCACTTTGAACCAAGCGGGCCCTGAGTTTTATGGATATCGTTGAGCTATATTTACATTAACATAACATCAAAGGCATACATAGATATTTTTGTGAACACTAGGAAAATGATTGTCAGATCCAAAGACGTGACTAAAGTTACGCTAAATGTGACATTATTTTATTGATTTGTAAAATGTAAACTTTTTAGCTGCAACCAATATGATACTTAAATGCAAGCTTATGCATGAAGTTACACGGATATTTAAAGTGTTGTGTACAAGGCGTTATTGCCAAAGAATGACCTCTATTGCGCCACCAACAACACCACTACCGACACCATAAACGCCCCGCCACCACAATAACAATAGTTATCTGATTTCTCTTTTTTTATATTTGTGTGCAACTGTGTATAGGAGTTTGTGTTTGTACTATGTGCGTTTATTTGTACACGTATGTATTTTTTGAGGAAGAAGATGTGATGTTTATTAATTTATCTATTTTATTTTTAACCCTATTGATTTACTTTTTTCAGTTTTAGTCTCTAATGTTCTTTCACTTATACCATTAGTATTTAGTTGCTGGTTAATCTTTTAACTTTTTTATTCACATTATTAGTCCATCAATTTGGTTTAAATTATATAATATTTTTGTTTTAATGTTTTTTTTTTTTTTTTTTTTTTTTTTTTTAAAGACATTTTTTTTAAGATTTTGTTTTTGTTTTACGATTTTACGATACAACATAGCAAAAACAAACCCGATTCTACGTAAGATCTTTGCATGCTAAGATCTTATAGGATCCCGATCTTGACCATAGGATCTTAAGATATAATCCGATCCGATCTTTTACTTTTCTCGAATAACAAACTAAAAAACTACAAATTTGTGAATTATGTTTTATAAACTTAACAAAGAAACATATTAATCTTCTTAAAAATTCTATAGTCATAATTTAGGACAATATTTTTATGAAACATTCTTATAATTTTGTGTTTATGATATATACTAATTTGCGATTTGTATAATATTAAAAAGGTTATTAAGTAAATGACATTATATTAAAATCTTAGGATTCCGATCTGATCTTACGATCTCGATCATATAAAGACGAAAATAATCAAAAATAAGATCCCAATATTGAAAACCTTAAATAAAAGATAGAGGCACTTTATTTTGCAAACCCAAAAAGTGTCACATACCAAGGGATCAATCAGGACCGTTGGATCAAAAAAACAGTTTTTAATAATAAAAAACACGGAGGGACCACTTTTGACAATTCCCCAAACTTACCCCACCAACCCTACACATGACTTCTCACTTTCCACACATACACTATCAAAAACCCAACTTTCTCTCTCTAACCGCCATTAACAAACTGCAACAAAAACTCAAAATCAACCAATTTTAACCATTAAAATCACNTTCGGTTAATCCGAAAAGTCACAACCCTTCACCAACAAGGGGCGCTGCCCCTTGACCCCGCAAGGAGGCGCGGCCCCCTTGACCCCCGCATATTTGTTTGGGCAAAAACATATTAGCTCAACGAGTGTGCACTCCACACTTCCCTAACTCGTATCCGAGCTTAATATGAAATCATTGGTCTCTAGTAAATCACAATTACCTAAAATAGTTGATGACACTAACATCACCAACAACACATGTAATCATTAGACTGTCTGCTCCAACTGTTCATACTGCAATCAAACAGAATTAATTCCTGTGGCACTTTGAAGTCCAAATTCCAAACTTTACCAGCCTGCAAAACTGCTGGAGATGATTTGACTCTTGTGTCATCAACTTGAGTTTAATAGTTTCAATAATGGCATGATACTATCTGAAAGATTTTTGCAGGAAGTATGTACTGGTTTACTACAGTCTAATATAAGAAAAACTATATGAATTTCAGAATTCACAAGTATAGACAAATCTGATGAGATATCGAGAGAAGTTAAGTTGTACAAATATAAAGGTACCAAGAAGCATTTGTTATGGATTCGACGATATATGTGAACTTACATGTTATTGGCTGTTGATAGCCGTCATGCAATTAAACAAACTTCCTGGCATGTCAGAATAAATCGAGCTTTCAAGTGCATTGTGTGATGTGCTGTGATAAAACTTCATGGAAGTCACACATAAGTCATTCTTTGCTTCAAATAAATGTACTGCATAAAACATCCCCAGTTCATTATACTACATACTAGCTAGGGCGCAGTTGAGTGCTAAATGTAACTTCAGGAATTTTAAATGTAACTATTACAAAGTTAGTGCCTAGATGGAAGTTCTCAACCGCCTAACATGTTCACAGTATCTTGCCAATCCACCCTGTGTGATAAAACACAAAAAGTATAGCAGACAAATCAAGCATTCAACGTTACATGCATTTCAAGAAGATGCCCTACAGAGGAACCCAACTGTTCAGAGATTCACTGCTATAGAATACTTCGTCAGGATCTATAGGAATCACCTATCCAAAATAATATGTGTGGGCCTTAGGGCTCTTCACGTAAGTTTTAGACTGCAGAAAACCGATTATAACGCTATTTAAAAAATAAAAGGTAAATTTTGCATATAACAAAATGCTTGATTAATATAACGCATAAACTTCACAAAATTAGACCGCCTCAAGCTTTAAAATTGAAGATCACAACAAAGCTTTTGGCATATTTAACTTTGTGATCAAACAGACTAAATATCAGATTTAAGTGAATATCGATATTATGTATTACTAATTACCTGAGCCTTAATGGGTATCTTTATTACCTTGTTTGCGGCTATGTAAGAATCAATAAATACAAGCATTATCATAGCAGTAAGGAAAGAGGAAAAAACCAGATACCGTATTCATAGTAGTTAAGACAATGTCTAGCACATCTAATTTGGTTCTCAAAAAATCAAATTTAGTATTCATGTGGCTTTCAAAAAAAAAAAAAAAAAAAAAAAAAAAAAAAAAAAAAAAAAAAAAAAAAAAAAAAAAAAGCTGACGTGTCGACGTCTCTCCACGCCTATAACCATTTTTGGTTTTAACAATAGTCCTTCAAAAAAAAGGCGAAATTTGTCCATTATATACCTTTTCTATAAAAGTAATCATGTTATTATAAGTTAGCAAAATCACGCCTTAAAAAAAATAATAAAAATAAAAATAAAAAATTTGAGGCATGTAAATACTGAATTATTGGTTTCTTATGGATAATCAAGAGGAGAGTTATTTTACATACCAAACTTTACTACATACCAACGGACTCATCCCCATCATTCAACTAAAAAGAAATTATGGTTGAGGTTAAAACCATTTTAATATTTCACCTATTTTTTATAGTTTAAATATCTCTTAAACTGTTAATCGTTAAGTGAAAATAATTACACCATCGCGACGAGCATTTAATTATCTTTCTATAGACGGACACTTTAATATACTTTCGAGAATTTTTTTTTTGTTTTTTTCACGTTTTTTTTCGTTACCGAAAAAATCACATGTGATATGTAATACCACATGTGATATTAGTGTAAAATCACATGTGATATGTAATATTATATGTGATATTAGTGTAATATCACATGTGATATGTAATACCACACGTGATATTAGTGTAATATCACATGTGATTTTTTCGGTAACGAAAAAAAAACGTNTTATTTACTCTTACTTAACCGTTTTTATATTCATTTTTTAATTTATTAATTAGGTTATGATTTATTTCTTTACACTCATTTTGTTTAATTATATAAGAAATTTGACTAGTAGTGTAGTTATTGATTGGAAATTTGGCAAGTGCTTATTGCAGTTTGAAATTAGCTTTTGCATGTTGTAATCTGCTTATTTTGGTTTTAAAAAAATAAGCAGTATGCTAATTGCTGAATTTGTTATAAATCTCATGTTAATGTAAATGAATAGTAGCTTTTGTGTTTGGTTTTAACATGCATGTGATTTTATATATCTATGTTGGCATCAAACAGAAAAAAAATCTTTCGGGTGTTTTGGATTGCTTTTTTTTGGTCTGCTTATGCATAAAAAATAAGCGCTTCAGGAAATAGTGTTTGGATTTGCTTGTTTTGTAAAAAATGGAATAATTTGTTGAAGTTTTTTGATTAAATACAATTAGAATAGATTTTAGGTTAAATTTTTGGTGAAAATATAATTATGCACTTTGATATAAGATTTCTTGTTATAAATTGCTTATTTTTCCTAAAAAAAAAAACTATGATTTACTTGTGAAATTACACGCATATTTAGAGTGTTGTGTGCAACTCGTTTTATTAGCCAAAGAATGACATCTATGGCGCCACCAACAATAACACTACCGGCACCATAGACGCCCCGTCACCACAATAACGATCGTTATCTGATATGTCTTTTTTATATTTGTGTGTATATGAGCTTGTGTTTGTACTGTGTGTGTTTATTTGTACATGTATGTATGTTTTGAGGAAGAAAATGTGATGTTCTTTCGCTCGCACTATTATTAGTCCATCAATTTGGTTTAAATTATACAATATTCTTGTTTTAATGTGTTTGTTTGGTGAAGACTAAAAGATAATGGAAAAAATGAAAACAAAATAAGTTAATAACTGACATGACGACGTCTCTCCACACCTCCAATCATTTTTGGTTTAACAATAGAGGTTTCAAAAAAGCGAAATTTGTCAATTACGTTACCTTTTTATAAAAGTAGTCCTGTTATTATAAGTTAGCAAAATCGCCTTTTTGTTTATATAAAATCATGTAGTAATACTCAATTATTGGTATCTTATGGATATAGTTCAACTAGCAACTATCTCATCCAAAAACACATACAACAACTCCCTAATCAATCAAAAATATCCATTTAGTCATTTTTTTAGTATATAAAAGTACTTTTTAAAAAGTAGTAGTCCTATTATAAGTTTGATTCCATATCTAGCACAAAATATAAAAAAGGGTTTATTTGTTTGTTGTTCCCCTCAGAAAATGACTCAACTAATAACTATTGAGCCATTTTCATAAACAGTTTGTGTGCAAACCAAAAACTAAAGAAAAAAAATGAAATATGTGTTGGTGACCGGTGGTGTGGTTAGCGGTCTTGGTAAAGGCGTCACCGCTAGTAGCATCGGTGTCGTTCTGAAAGCTTGTGGCCTCCGTGTTACCTCTATTAAAATCGGTTATTTACTGTTATTTAACCGTTTTTATATTCATTTTTTTTATTAATTAATTAGGCTATGAGTTATTTCTTTACACTCATTTTGTTTAATTATATAAGAAATTTGACTAGTAGTGTAGAATTTATATGTTATTGATTGGAATTTGGAAAGTGTTTATTGCTGTTTGATATAAGCTTTTGCATGTTGTAATCTGCTTATTTTGGTTTTTTTTTTTAAAAAAAGCAGTTTGCTAATTGCTGAATTTGTTATAAATCTCATGTTAATGTAAATGAATAGTAGCTTTTGTGTTTGGTTTTAACATGCATGTGATTTTATACATCTATGTTGGCATCAAACAGAAAAATAAAATAAAATAAAATAAAACTTTCAGGGTGTTTTGGATTGCCTTTTTTTTTTTTTTTTTTTTTTTTTTTTTTTTTTTTTTTTTTTTTTTTTTTTGTTGTTTTTTTTTTTTTTTTTTTTTTTTTTTTTTTTTTTTTTTTTTTTTTTTTTTTTTTTTTGCATAAAAAATAAGCTCTTCAGTAAATAGTGTTTGGATTTGCTTGTTTTGTAAAAAATGGAATAATACTTGAAAAAAAAAATGATAATTTGTTGAATTTTTTTTGATTAAATACAATTAGAATAGATTTTAGTTTAAACTTTTGGTGAAAATTTAATTATGATTTTATATTGAATAACCACTTTGATGTATGTAGATTTCTTATTATAAATTGCTTATTTTACCTAAAAAATAAGCTGATAAGCGGAAGCATTTTGTTGACAGAAAACTATTTATGTTAAAAAAATTAGCAGAATATAAGAAAAAAATAAGCGATTTTATTTATGCCCTTAGCGTGAAATTGAGGAACACAATTTATGGAGCTTGTGCTCGTGCACACTAGGGTCTTCACTAATGTTATGAATTTATATGAATACAATAAGCTTACCCAAACACTTGTTACAAAGTGCTTATTAGCTTTTTGAAGACTAAAAAGGGCTTTTTGCAGAAGGACCATAGAAATGGCTAACCCAAACACCCCCTTTTTTGCGCTTTCTACGCTAAGTATACAAGATTTTTTCCATTTATCTAAGATTCTGTTACTGTCTTTGTTGAATGCAGATCCGTATCTGAACACAGATGCTGGTACCATGTCTCCGTTTGAACACGGAGAGGTTTTTGTTCTTGACGATGGTGGAGAGGTGACATTTCTTCACCTTTTGACCATTTTGTCAATTTGTTTACAGTAAGGCCGTCTTGTGGATTTCAGTATCCTTGATCGTATAAGTTCATTAATATTTTAAAAATTGAACTCGTTTCTCATTTAACTGGGGCTCATGGTAATGGTGGGGCACTTATATCTTCAACTACTTCTAAGTTTTAGCTGGGGGCTCATATGTTATTTCCCTAGTTTATATATGTTATGACTAGTGTTTAAAAGTATTGTTTTGATTATTTTCCATTCTGTGCAATCTTGATAGGTTGATCTAGATCTTGGTAACTATGAACGGTTCTTAGATTTGAGGCTCACCAGGGATAACAACATTACTACCGGAAAGATCTATCAGGTGCCCAAGTTGATGTTGCTTTATTGGTATTGTTGTGGATATACATTGAAGGTAGTAAGGTACTGATTTTAGTGATTTGTTCTCGTTTTGACAGTCTGTTCTTGAGAAGGAGCGAAAAGGAGATTATCTCGGAAAGACTGTTCAGGCAAGTATATGTGCAAGTTTGAATTATTTCTTTTTATATACAGGGAGAGAGACTAGTGCTTACTCCTGCTCTATATGTTTAAACATCTTTTAGGTGGTTCCACACATAACAGATGCTATTAAGGATTGGATTGAGAAGGTTTCTGCTATTCCTGTGGATGGCAAAGAGGGCTCCGCAGATGTGTGCGTGATAGAATTAGGAGGGACAGTTGGTAATTCTCCCTTATGAAACATAATTTAATTTCAGTGTTATTTTTTTTATTTGATTATCTAACACCTTTGTAATCATTCTAGGTGACATCGAGTCTATGCCCTTCATAGAGGCTTTGCGGCAATTATTCTTTTCAACAGGTAAGTTTGCCATTAAGATGTATTATATGTCCACAGAAATTCATTAGGACCTTCTTACGGATAAGTTACTTAGCCAGATATCTGCCTAGTTTTTACAATAGTGACCCGATATGTTTAATCATAACATAAAATCCTAGGTGGTTCAGTGGTTGTTAAAGAGAAGTTATGCCACATTTGACAGTGCCAACTTAAATTCTGAGTTTTATCCTCTTCATGAAATCATATATAGCTCCGCCAATATACGTTTAGTGTTCTTTGCCCATGATGTTGTTGGTTGAGGTCTTATGATCTTGTTCTGTCTATGTGTAGTTTGTATACTTGATAGTGCTTGTTTTGCCGTTTGTTCTTTCCTCAGGACCAGATAATTTCTGCCTCATTCATGTTAGCCTTGTACCCGTGCTTGGTGTTGTTGGGGAACAGGTAATACCCAGTGGCTACTGTGTTGGATTTTGCTTAGTTTTGATGATAGAAAATGGGCAATTGTTGTATTCTTTTTTATGGTCGATTCCAATTATAGTTTTTTTTGTTTTTTGTTTTTTGTTTTTTTGTTTTTTTTTTTCTCCAGAAAACGAAGCCTACACAACACAGTGTCAGGGAATTGCGAGCACTGGGCCTGACCCCTCACTTTTTAGCATGTCGCTCTGCTCAGGTATGTTGTTCTTTATATCTATGCATACATGAATCACAATGTGGTATGCAAGTAAATATATTGCTCCACCTCTATATTATAACTCACCCTTGTCATTTATGGTTGCCTAGTTATAATTTTGGCCCGTCATACTCTTTTGTGACTTTCTAGTAAATTTTCTGAATGAGTGAGTTGCTGGACTATTACTAATAAAATATTGAGATTGAATCGAGATTTAAATCGAACGCACACCATCACTTGTGAGATAAAGGTCACCCGCCCTTTTCTGAATTGCTGTTTATGTTGGCTTTTGTTTAACCTTCAGTTCCTTTTTTTCCTACTTTGCTACTCACTCCCGCCCGTAGTTTACATTCTCAGAAACACAAATAGTTTTCTCTGCAAGTTTGCTCGACTGACATCCGCTGCTCTTGTGCGTATGATTGCTACAAATATCGATGTAGCTATATAATTGTACTGTATTTGTGCAATACTTGGTCATCAAACGCGACCAATAATGACAATTATAAGCATATTATAATACTCAAGCGAGCATTTAACTCTATAATCATTTCTTTTTTAGCCTGTTCTCTGAGTATCTCTTTTGCTTATATAAGTAACTGAGTATTAAATAGCTAATTTATTCATCTCACAGCCATTGTTGGACAACACAAAGCAGAAACTCTCACAATTTTGCCATGTACCTGTAAGTGATGTTTACACTTTACATCATTTGTGATCTTTTATGGAGGAAATGCTGTTTTTTTTTTATGTTCATGGTTCTGATTTTTTCTTTCATTCTTTGAACAGGGTGCTAACATTCTTAATATACATGATGTTCCGAACATCTGGCACGTTCCTCTTTTACTCCGAGTACGTCACCTTTAACATTTTCTTTGCTTCTTTATAAAATATTTTTATATCATTTCTAAATGTTCAATTACTTTGTTCCAGAACCAAAATGCTCATGAGGCAATTTTGAAACAGCTAGCACTTTTCAGGTGAGTATATGTACATTGCTGTACATCTCTTGTAATTAATGAATGTGTTGCATCTCATTAGAATGCATACTATTTAAGAGTAGTTGGTTATGATTGTTTACAGGGACGGAGCCAAGTGTAGAGTAGGGTGTGCCATAGCCCATCCAAAAGTTTAAAGAAAGTTTACTTCAATATAAATTTTATGTAGTGAAATTGGTCCATATCAAAGATTGACCCACCCTAAATATTTTGACTCAGCCATTGCAAACACAGTATTTGTTTGTAACTTCTAATACCAAAACTAAAATACCAACATTAGACAACCCGATATTTAATAGCTGCAAATATATATCCATTAATAAACTCGAAACTTAGTTCTCAGCAACCTTTTCACTGAAAATTGTTACTATAATCTTGTCGCATATTTTCACTTCTAAGGTTTTTAGGTTATTCGATATTTTTGTGGCCCACCCAAATAACAAATCCTGGCTTCGTCACTGATTGTTTACTTCCTGTTATTGTATAGTATCTTGGCTTCCTTTGCTATGTGTATATAAATGCAAGGAATTCAACAGACCTGATATTATTGTTTGTTTCAGTGTAGCCACTCCTCCAAATTTACAAGAGTGGACAACTAGAGCAGAAACCTTTGACAACCTCACCAATTCTGTTAGTATCATGCCTTATATTCTCTTCCCTGATAGTGTTTAGTGTCTGAAGAAAGAATTACTCTGTGCAGGTCAAAATTGCAATGGTGGGAAAATATGTTGGCCTAACAGACTCCTATTTGTCTGTTGTTAAGGTACGGTTAGTGTATATCAACTCCATGTATGACCGCAGATAAAGATTATACTTTGTAACCATGGTTTCGGACCTTTTGCCGAACTAATCTATGGGGCTTGAACCCACTAAAATAAAACCGGGCAAAGCCCTCCCCTTCAGGGAGGTTGGCGTGGCTATTTCAGGGTTGTTTGCACCAAGCAGGACTTGAACTTGAAATCTCTCACATTTTAGTGATGATGGACTGATGG
>LBNU01016406.1:27527-46584 GCA_014162995.1 Artemisia annua | reverse complement strand
AACTCTTTTCCACATCTCGTGCTCGTTTTGGGCTTTTAGGTTGCTTTTCATGATGTTTTTGCAATATCCTTACCTGCACAGTCATAAACACAAAAACACGATATCTTTGGCTTTTAATGTTAGTTTTTTGGTCTATAATAGTCTAATAATGGTGAATAAAAGGTATGTGAATAAGCACATACCAATATCATTCTTGTCTTTCTTGATGAACAAAGTTTGATCAACTCTGCCTCTATGAAACCCATTGGTTATAAGATAATTAGCTAAGGTTTCATACCATTTCCTTGGAGCCTGATGCAAACCATAAAGAGCCTTAACCACCCTGTATACTTTGTCTAGATGTTCAGGATCTTCAAAGCCTGGAGGTTGTGAAACATACACCTCCTCATCTATTTGCCCATATAGAAAAGCACTTTTTACATCCATTTGATAGACTGTGAAGCCCATAAAGGATGCATAGGCCAAAAAGAGCCTAATAGCTTCAATTCTTGCAACTGGGGCATACACTTCTTCATAATCAATACCCTCTTCCTGAGTGTATCCTTGAACAACAAGCCTTGCCTTGTTTTTGATGACAATTCCTCTTTCATCCTTCTTGTTTCTGAAAACCCATTTGGTACCTATTACTTTCATGCCTTTAGGTAAATCAACAAGCACCCAAACCTTCTGAATCTTGAATTGAAGCAACTCTTCTTGCATTGCTTCTACCCAGCTTTCATCTTCAAGTGCCTTGTATACATTCTTGGGTTCCATTTGTGATAGAAAACACATAAACAAACATTCATTCTTGCCTTCATGATTCTTTAATTCATAAATTTCACTGATAAAACCATGAATGTCAGCCATCTTTGTTTGTCTTCTAGTTTTCACTGGAGATTGTACACTTCCTATCACATTTTCAAGTGGATGAATCTTGTGAATTGAGCTTTGGGGTGTATGAGGAACTTCACATGTAGTAGGCATATTGGATATTTCAGCATCATTGGCTTGTGCTTCTTGTGAAACAGCAGTGACATTTTCCACATCAACAGTGGAAACTTTTGAACTAGCAGTGGAATTATGATTTCCACTGCTTTCAGTAAAATCACTATGTTGAGTGTCCACTTCAACTGGTTTGGACACATTACCATCTCCTTCTTTTCCAGCATCATTGGAAGGTTTTGGATCTCCATTCTTTGGAACAAAATCATCATCTGCATGTTCCCAAATTGGCAAAATCATTTGATCATCCTCTTGATCATTGCTTGGTTCATCATCATCAACAAATTCTTCTGAACCTGTATAATCATTAGTATTTGTACCTGTAGAGATAGGCACATAATTCATGGTATGGGTTAGAGTATCAAGATCAAACAACCACTCTGGACCTGTTCCTGCAACATTAGCTAGATTTTCTAGAAACTCAACATGCAGATTTTCTTCAATCTTTTGGGTCTTTTTGTTATATACCCTAAAAGCTTTGCTAACCATGGAGTATCACAAAAAGTAACCATCATCAGATTTTGTTTCAAATTTACCCAGATGATCTATGGTGTGACATGACATCCAAATGGTCTCATAAAATCCAAGGCAGGGGCTCTACCTCTAAGTAGCTCATAAGGTGTCTTGTTCTTTGTTTTTACCACTAAAACCATGTTTTGTACATAGCAAGCAGTGTTAACTGCTTCAGCCCAAAAAGTGATTGGCAATTTAGAATCTGCCAACATGGTTCTAGCAGCCTCTATTAGTGTTCTATTTCTCCTTTCAGCAACACCATTCTGTTGAGGAGTTCTAGCTACACTAAATTCTCTTTTAATACCTTTATCTCTACAAAAATCATTCATAACTCTATTCTTAAACTCTGTCCCATTGTCACATCTGATAATTTTAACTTTCTTATCTGTTTGGGTTTCTACTTCAGTTATGAAAGTCTTAAGGATACCAGTTGTTTCATCCTTAGTTCTAAGAAAGAAAACCCATGTGAATCTACTAAAATCATCAGTTACAACAAGACAAAATCTCTTAAGATTAATACTACTCACAGATGTAGGACCAAACAAGTCCATATGCAACATATAAAGTGGGTGATCAATAGAGTTAAAAGCCTTTGTTCTGCAAGAAGCTCTGTGTTGTTTGCCTTTAAGACATGCAACACAGGTTTGGTCATTTTCAAATCTTTTCTGGGGTAAACCTCTTACCAAACCATCTTTAACAATCTTATTAATGGTTTTGAAATTTATGTGACCAAGTCTTCTGTGCCATAAAATGGATTCATCTACTGTGGCCTTTGCAATCAAGCATGTAAGATCATCTTTAGCAACTACATTCTTCATATCAAAGCTGTATAAGTTGCCTTTTCTAGGAATTTTAAGTAGTATCTGACTTTCATCAGGTATCTTAAAATCCTTAGAAAGAACAAAGCACACATCTTCAGTAAAAAGAACATTGTTTTTCTTGTCACATATCTGTGACACACTAAAGAGATTGTACTTAAGCTCTTTTACATAGTACACAGGTTCAACATCCAAATTACCAGTCCTAATTATACCTTTACCAGAAACTTTTCCACCAACTCCACCTCGAAAGCTGACAAATTGTCCATCATAAGGTTCAAAGTTAGAAAGATAGGACTTGTTGCCAGTCATGTGCCTTGAACATCCACTGTCTGTATAGCCTTGATCTGTCCTTTTTGTCTTTGGATGTTCCTGCACATAAAATAAAGGAGTTAGTTCCTTTTGGAGACCCAAGCCATGATTGACTTGGATCTGCCTCGTGTATCAATATAATTGTATCTATCAAAGGTCATTGATACACCAATGGGATTGGTTGAGGAGGTAATTCCTTTAGGTTACCATTCCCAATGTGCTGAGGCCTTCACAACATTTCCCATGTTACCCCTGTTCTTGTTTACAGACCTAGCTGATGTGCGTGATGTGTCATTGCGGTTTAGCAGTGTTAATGCCTACTCAAGTTTTAAATTTATATTTAGCCGACTTATCAATAACACACACACTTAACGAGCAGTGTACCCGGTAGTTTTTATATAATGGTAAGTAGAATGTCGATCACTAAGAGTGGAACGTATTATCTAGTTATCTTAATCAGTATTATAATATTCAAAGTTAGTTTTACAGCCTAATCTAACGAAAGGGTGGGTTCAGCCTGAGAGACTGGCACAAATTGGTTATATTAAACAGTAAATTAAACTAATGAGCACGAATCAGCGAATAGCATACACGTACACAGATAGATAATAGAGACTATAAGAAGACCTGTCCTGATAATTAAGTAGCTTGTCACTTGTTTTATTGCTAGTTTTATATGAAGTGTATATAATTAAATCTTTCTCGTTGGTTTCATTACATCGGCGAGTAAACTCCTAATGATTACTTATGACTATCCCGTTTATCTAAAGACGTTAGATTAAACGGGCGAGGAACGGGTATGGCAGCCCGTGCAGTGCTCAGCTAGACACAGAGGTTATCAATGCACTAATATAAATTCACCAAAGACATCAAACATATAAACTTTAATTGATGGGAAAGCAATTTTATGGCGGGCATATGATTTTGCGTACTCACATACTACCGGCCATCTATCCTGATGAATTAAAGCTTACTATAACAATAAAACAAAACTACTTAATGAATTGAATACATGCAGGACCTTCTTACAGCTCTAATATCTTCATTTAGGGCGTGTCTTGTGTTGCTTGTTCGTCTGAATTCGGCTCCTTAGGGTTATGATGNCATCAATCCTGATGAATTAAAGCTTACTATAACAATAAAACAAAACTACTTAATGAATTGAATACATGCAGGACCTTCTTACAGCTCTAATATCTTCATTTAGGGCGTGTCTTGTGTTGCTTGTTCGTCTGAATTCGGCTCCTTAGGGTTATGATCTAGGAAGCACAGACACACCTGTAAGTATGGAGTGGCAGTGTCGGACACGTGTCCGACACGGACACGGCTCGGACACGTGTCCAACACGCACGTGCCGTGTCCCACGTGCGGTTTAGGCCGGATACGGATTTGGACACGGATTTGGATTTTTTTTTTTGAAAAAAAACATGAAAAAAGAAGGAGATATACTTGTAGGTTGCAGGTTGTCGCCAAGAAGAAGAGATATAGGAAGAAGATATACTATGGTTTTATATATTTATTTATTTATCTCAGATAAGTGTTTCTAGGGAGTAGACAAAAGAATTGCAAGTTCCCATGTAATACACTATTAACAGTACATTGTTTCTAGGGAGTATATATTTGTACTTTTTGATTTTATATCTTTATTCATTGATTTTCTATACAAATTGTCATACTAGTCATACTTATGTCATCTGAATTCAAATGGTTTCATATCTTTAGTATTTAAAAGGGGAAATCATTGCTGCTGTAAACAACATATAGCCTATCTGTTGTCAAGCAAAATTTTTTTTAGAAACTTATATTTTTATGCACTTATACCCTTCATCATTTTCTGATTTGCACAATTAGTCCCTCCTTGTAAGCCTTACAGCAGATAGGTTATATGCTTTTTACAGCAGCAATGATTTCCCCTATTTAAAAACATAAAAATACATGTATTCATATATATATTTTTTATTATTATATATAAAATTCCCGTGTCCACGCCGTGTCCGTGTCCTATATTTTTAGATTTTTCCGTATCGCCGTGTCCGTATCCGTGTCCGTGTCGGACACCGTGTCCGTGTCCGTGCAACCTAGGTTATGATGCACACCAAATTCGTCTAGGTCTTGGGGTATTTATAGTTTCTGTCTGAGGGGTCGATGCGGTGCATAGAGTAAGTAGATGCGGCGCATCGACTTAACTTCGCGTGGGGTCCAAGATTAATATATTCTGGAATATTCGTACACCGTCTTCAAATGCGGCGTAACTTGGTTCTTGTATGCTGCGCATGTCCTTCAGTATCTTGGATTGTATCTGGTGAAGTCTTGATAGAGATACGTCGTATGTCAAATGTATAATGCGGCGTATCTGGAGTAGAACGAGCTTGATCTTCTTCTTTGACCAAAGTTTCATATGCGGCGCATGATAGAATTACATGCGGCGNTGGAATATTCGTACACCGTCTTCAAATGCGGCGTAACTTGGTTCTTGTATGCTGCGCATGTCCTTCAGTATCTTGGATTGTATCTGGTGAAGTCTTGATAGAGATACGTCGTATGTCAAATGTATAATGCGGCGTATCTGGAGTAGAACGAGCTTGATCTTCTTCTTTGACCAAAGTTTCATATGCGGCGCATGATAGAATTACATGCGGCGCATTCTTCAAAGTCAGGCAATGGTCTTCGAATTCATCAAAGTAAGATATTGTGGCGTATTTGTTGAGTGAGATACGGCGCATCTTCTGGATTTCAGTAGACTTTTGACATCTCGCATGTTTTGCTCCATAATTAGTCCAAAATCGCCAAGTTTCACGCACTTACAGGTTCGGACTTTGAGATCATCAACAGCATAGTGTGAAGGCTTTCTCTAATCCTTACCAAGGCCGTTCCTAATCGGATGCCCCCAAGAGGGCTTACACTGACATACCGAAGTACACCAACGATTAGGTGAGTCGCTGGAGATCACCCCACGACTGTAGACCTTTGGAACATCACCACACACTAAGCGTAACCCACAAGAAGTTACCGAAGTGACCTACTTTCAGGGCTGTTTGATGTTGACCCTGGCAGGAGTTTCCACTCAATAACTGGGAAATACATAAGTATTTTCCCTCATAAGTGTTCTTGGCAGATTGCTAAGATCTGCGAAGGACTCAAAATATTACACCTGGTGTCCTTATTGTTGGACCACCAGTGTAGAAGTATCAAGTGTTCCTAAGAGATCTTTTGATGCATCTCGTGGCTCTAGACTCGATAAGTGCAATTTGGTTATCTTATGCAGAGACTAGGGAGGGGTCTCCTGTTTCAATATCAACTAGCTCTAAGAGACAAGTCGATAGATTACACCGGTTCCCCGTGAGAATAAAACAAGCTCTTTTAAGAGAACTTGAGTGGCTGGAAGGTTTAGATCACTGGGTCCATGACGTCTTATCTTCAATACCGGTGTTACCTTGGTAACAACCAGTAGCAGATGAGTTGAACCCGGTTTCTGTCCTAAGGTTGAATAATTTGAGGGCTATTTCTTTTCACCCTTTCTCATTACGTTTCTTTTTAATTCTTCAACCCCTTCAGTGCTTACCGAGACTTCACCACTAGAACCTTGTTGGGTTTGTTCCAGTCCTAGGTCTGTCTCAGTCGGCACTCTTCCCTTTCTCACTTTTCTCCTTTTTTCAATCATTCCTAAGGACTTCTATTCTATCTATTGGATTGTCCCTGGGAAGATCCCTCCGGTTCTGGTGGATCATGGGAACATGTACCTAACCTTACCATCCTTATAACTCCATGCATTAAATTAAAGTGGTCGGTCTTTTGGTATCTTTCCACAATAGCCATATAACCAAATTATTGAAAATTCTCTCAAGGTGTTTATGATCAAGAAACTCATTTTTGCTAACACCTTGAGAGTTTTATGATTTTTCAAATGCTCCCCCTTAACATGTGTTCATAGGTTACAGGTAGAAATTTTGCACATGTCGGGGTGAGTTGCACTTTTGAATTGATCCATTCTTAATAGACATATACCCGAGGGACACGTTTACGTTGCTTAGTTAAAGGGATCCATTATCAGCTTTTAGGTGACAACTAGCCCTAATAACTAACTTGAAGCTGATAACATTCCTTAAAAAAGGAAGTTAGACCCGTCAAAGTATACATCTAAGAAGAGTTTCTCGAAACGGTACCTTCTACTTGGATAAATCCTTTCGAATACATAACAGTTGTGTTTCGTCAATTCATTTGAGTCAAATCTGAGTCATAATCAATTCACGGTTTCTACTTGTTAATGTAAAAACTCGCGAAAGACTCTTAGCCACTTGCTCCCCCTCAATATGTGCACATTGATTGATTCAATTTAAAAGTTTTAACACTTTAGCACATACGGGAGAGCGTACATTTGAGATCAATTATTCTCCTTTTAGCCACTTGCTCCCCCTCAATATGTGCTTTGATTCAATTTTAAATTTTTTTAGCACATAAGGGAGAGCATACCTTTGAGTCCAAACTATCACATTTAATCAGGTTGCATATTTAAATCACATTCCCTCCCCCGATCAAAAAATTTCAAATCATTTGAGATTTTGTGATCCCAATTGATTTAAATGAGTTTTGAAACTTGGGAGAAAATGTGGTCAGATTTTTAACATGAACTGATTATCAGACGACTTAGTCACTGCTGTTGGTGCACAAAGTTTTGAAAGGTGCAGAAATTTTGAACAAATATGCTCCCCCTCAATTAATGACCCGTTTTATATTTAAAGAGCTGTAGTCATTATATTGAGTGGTAGGTATTTGTGAAAATTTAAGTCCGATAGCCACCTTGTAAACCACAAAATCTCTCTTGACGAATCTAAGACGAGAGAGATTTTGGGATGAAAGAAGACTTCTCTTCTTTTGCTAGAAATGATGCACTGAAACGTACATTATTTCGAAGAAACATGGATATAAAGTAATCCACGCCCAAGTGAACTTCACCCGGTGAGAGGAACAACCGTCTTTTTGGCGACGTGTTTTCCCTATTTAGAAGAACGGGTTGCTATCTGAAGTAATAGCAAGCCATGAAGACATGTTTTACTTATTCATTTTAAACTTCTGCTCGAGCTTCATTTAAGGCTCCGTGCCATTATTGAATGACATTTCTAGAGCCTTAAATGTTATCGATAAACAGAAGACATGCCTAGAACAACTATTTTTGGTATTTTTGTGTTTTTCAGATTTTTATGGTTTTTATAGGTAATATATATATATATATATATATATATATATATATATATATATATCACATCCCGTGATTTTCCCTATGATTAAAACGTTATTACAACGCCAATTAACCATTTTTACCCATGACAATTTTTTTTTATATACTTTGTCAATTTCAACATTTACCTTGGAACGATATTTACACTTGAACCTTGATAAGTCAAATATACGTTTTGTTTAAATTGCCCGAGCTTACGAAAACTTTACTAAATACTCACTAATGACATTGGGCTTCGGCCACAATTACTAGCCCATCACTGTTCAAGCCCACACAACCCAAAACACTAAAAACTATCTCGTAGTTGTTTCAAAAACAAGAACTAACCCGAGCCTATATCGAGCCCAAAGAGCCCAAAAGCTTAGTCGAGAGCTTATTTATAAACTGAGAACATAAGCTCACTTGGTTCACTATCAAAAACCAAACGTGCCACTTTACCTGTTTCTACAAATCAACGTACTCCATAACTTACAAACTAAATCACACGGATTAAAGAATATTGTGTGGTCTTTTAAAATACAAAACACAAACTGTCCCTTTCTTGTTTGATTATATTGATTTTTTTTGGAATAGGCCCCTAGGTTGGCTACATAGATTCTTGCGTTTTATTAACGTTTATGCTAACACTAATACCTGAGAACCATGTGGATTCTATTTTCCGTTTACACTTATTAATTCCAACATATCACCTTTAGACAGGGCTCACCTTACTCACCTCGTTGCCATTCAGCTGTATTGAAAATCCATTGCCACACTAAGCTTCTTGATCCTTCGATTTATTCTCTGATGCATACGTTCTGTCTACGCTTTCTAATTTGTGAACCAATGGTATCATGTGCTCTTATTAGTATGTTTTTGGTTTACGATAATAAGCTTATATGAGCTTCGAGCAAACCAATTTAATGGAAACGCTTACTGCCACATTCCTCTTGGTTCACTTATCTCACATGGTAACAATTTCATAAACTCAATATATCTGATCTTCTTTTTTTCTGCTCACTTTTTGTAACTAGTCAGATTGCAGTATAAGAGTATAGCACGAACAAAACAGCATTTAAATAAACTCATGCGCTGTTTAATTCCTTTTTACTACGTGAATCGTTGAGGACTTAGAACTATGGTATAGGAGAGTCAGGACGCTTTGGTAAGAATATAGACACAAAACTTGTGTTTCACGAATATGTACGTTTAACTTTGGGTTTAGCTCGGACGCTACTAAGTGCAGTCATATGGAATATGGGGATACAATCTCTTGGCCTTTGAAAAAGTTTCCCCTACCCACTCTTTTTGATGCCCACTGTGAATCTAGATTTTAGGAGAAGTTTTGTTTGGAATTTAAGGTGTTCAAAAATCCCACACTCTTCCAATAAGTTTCTTTGAGTTTAGTTTCTGAGGGGTGTTGTGAAAACAGAAAAAGAAAAAAAACCCTCCAGCCCCCCCCCGTTACACCATTTCACCCTGACCCTCTTCTTGCCCACCAACACACAAACCCCACAACATCATTTATCGATTCTGCCTGAAGGACTCTTTCTCAATTTCCATTCTTCGTACTTCTCACGTGTTTATATTTTATAGTTGATGTTCTTGGATTTTGTCTTATACCTCTCTTTTAAATTTCATGTCGTAACATATATCACCATTATCAATACATATTATGTAATCTCTTCTGTATACAATCTATCATGCTTATTGTTCTTAAACATTAATTTTATCGAATGGATGATGTTGTTGAGAGTATTTACCAGAGATACATTGTGTGGCTTAAGAAGATATTATATTTAAATAATAAGTTTTATATACTTATATATACTTTGGATTAAGTGATCTGGACTCTTGAGATATAAATAATATACTATTCAGTGAGTATCGTAGGCATTGTTTGAATGTCTTGACAACCTATCAGTGGTGTTCGTCTTTATCTCAAACGATAGAGATATTCTTGTGTTGTCTTCATGATAATGTGCAGTAAAGAAATTTGGGTAGCGATATATGTGCTCGTACTCTTTTATCCCTTCTCCGCTTATAATCATTTTCGAACCTTTTCATAGTTATACGCCGCAGTTAAGAGCCGCGCTTTGTATTCTCAACATAATAAACGGACGTGTTGTTTTAGATTTGGTGATTTTGAATACCTCCAATACATAGCTATACACCGTTTTCCGGAGTATTTTAAGGCCATAATCTCTATTCAAGCATTGCCTATACTTTTCCATTACGAGTTAAATTCCTATTTCATCCTCACAGTCTGAGAAAAACCAATATATCGTTTCCCAAATATAATGTTTCAAAATTTATCGTTAATTTAACGCGGACTATATCGAGTTCATAAGCGAATGTGGTCCATACAGCAACGTCTTATCGCTACACCCAAAAAATACAAGTGAATCAATCTATTTAACGCTGGATATCTTTAACGAGCTTCCATTCACACCTCGTGTGGGGGTTATCGGAGACAGAGCGGATGAAAACTACTTAAACACATCTGCCATTCCCGGTCTCCACGACGCAATCTCTACATCTGCTATTCGTTAGGTTTATGAAGCAAGTATGATGATTTACTAACCCATAAGATAAGTATTACACAACCCACTGAACTCAGTTGTATTATTCTTCTCATCCTATGCAATGATGTAACACATTCCACAAAAAACTATTTTGAAATCCTACCTAACTAGTTAAATATCTGTTTGATTGATTAGTTTGCATATTAATATTGAATACAGATAAATTATATGATACTACATAGGCTCAGTCTCGCGAGATAGGAGCGAGCGAGTCTATCTTCAAATAAGTGACTATGATCAAGAGTCACGAGTTTAACTGAGCTTTCCATCGGCGAATGTTTTTGAAGAGATCATATTGCTGTGCGTCATAAATAATGGCCAAATTATTCTACTACGAATAGAGCAGTTCTAGGGTCCCATTTGAAGAAATTCGATCGCCTACTTTGAACTACGATTGCTACTGAGGTCTCTATCAAATACATATTCTTCATGCTATTACGTTATAACAATTATTATGCAAAGTAAGAAAAATTGATTTGCATTTAATTACAAAACCATGATCGCATACTATTAACTCACGTGACTTTTTCTATATATATAATATAAGGTAGTTAGGTAAACTTAACATATGGTTTGTGTATTACCACCTTTTTCGAATGTAAATCAAATATCCGAAGGTTTAACCGATCTTAAGACCTTTTCAGAATTTAGATCGCCACCTACACCATTGTATATCATCGCCTGTTTGAAAAGCGACTAGTATTATGGAACTTAAATCAGGCTCCCTAGGTGGCATTTGGTTACTTAAATTACATATTAGTCCCTAGCGACACAACTTCGTCATTATACATTAGCTAAAGTTCAATATAGGTGTTGTTGATCCTACTCTCTTTACCAGTGATTCAGCAGTTTCAATCCAGAACTAATCTAGATTTCAGATGCCTAATAGTAGCGAAATTAATTACTATTTAACGTTCTATTATTCATACCCGAGTTTCCTTATTGCCCACGATGCAGCTCGTATATTGCCAAGAGGATGAGTCCACTTCCAATATAATGATTCTCATGAGATTACAATTACAGTGGCAATAATTAATCTTCTTGGAGAGACGCAGAAATCATCACAAAAATACCATTAATCCGCTACTATCAATCATCCAGACAATTTATATATTTCCATTTACATGAAAATTCTAATCCATGGTACGCAACGTATATTTTGAAGAAATTTGATTGATTTATTCTGCAGTTTGAACTCAATTGAGATGATCCAAAATTGGAGAGATGTATGTATAATCCCAGTCGATTTTTCTAACAAAGTACCTGGAGCATGATTGTTCCCTATGTATCCTCACGCTAATTTGGCAGTATCTACTCTTTGCAGTGTGCATGTGTGCCGTATAATCAATCTAAGCCTACCAATAAGCACTTGAAAGCTTGCTTTATGTAGTTAGCTAACAAATTAGTTTCTTTTCTCTCAACACAGAGGATCATCATCTCCATGCGCGGACAAAAATGAGATCATTACTTAGGACAGACACGACATGTCGATTTGCAGATCACATAATCTCGATAAGAATACGAACTTATCACCGGACTTTACTATAATTATTTAGGTTATCGTTGTGAAGTCATTTCCTATCTTTTGACAACAGAATCACTTACTCAAAGTAGTATCTCATTGTCCTCAGGCGCTACTATTATTCTAATAGAGGGAGTGAGTAGTCACTTAGCCCCTGGTACACAAGATGCATAGCAGTTACATGTCTTGTTTTCTCTCATCTACATGTAGGGCAGATAAACATTTTGGGGAGACAGCTCAACACCTATCGCTGTCTTGTTACTTTCTAAGCTAAATTTTATGATGATCCTTACACTAATTTGTTTACTCAGTACAAGTAACTTCTGCTGTATCAACACACAGTTAGCCCATACACGATTTTTACACACTTGTGAGACAACAAGTTCTCAAGATAGGCTATTTGGCTGACATGCATCGATCAACACTAACAGAGTCGAAGCCCATTGATATTCGACATCACTTCATCAGGATACAAAGGGAGAATGACGGATTAGTGTCAACTTCTGTATGTTTAACTTTCGGCGCAGCTGATCTGAGTGCTTATCCAAGTCTGGCATACATCTTTCCTCTACCAGGAACAATACAACGCGCCTCGACTTTCAACATTTATCTCCTTGAACGCTTCAATTTACACAACGTTGTAATGTCGAATTCGCTATAATACCCAGATACACTGTTGCAAAATGATGCCTCTCCAGGAAGAGTATTTATGGAGACTATGAGACAATTTCACCCTCGATCCTGGTTTTGCTAACGAGACACACACACAGCCACACGCTATTATATATTGATCGCGACATATAGGTTACTGGTATATACTATTGGGCATATTACTTTTCGTCATATTATTTATATGATTGGCTGTCCACACACACTCAAGCTCACACTGGTTCCTATGAAGGCTTAGGAAGAATAGAGACCGATAGTACTAGTGGTCATAGACACAGTACTACAATGAATGATGTTTATTGGGCGTTATATGTATGCATTAGCCCACTGTTTTAATCCAATGACGGAACTTGGAGTTCACTATATATGAATATATAATATATATATATTATAGCAGAAATCACTTTGTAACTTGACTAAAATATATATATTATATATAAACGAACTATTTTTTGGGTTGAGCAGTTAAAACAAACCAACGAATAATTTTTTTTGGGTTGAGCCAGTAAGGCAAACCAAACGATACAGTTTTTTATTGGGTTGAAGCCAGTTAAGGCAAACCAATAAATATCTTTTGAAGTGAATTTGATAATCAAACTGTTTGACTATAAACACTATGGATTTACTCACACTTCAGATTTTAGATAATCAACTTTGTATAAGATTGTTTATTATGACTATTATTGGAGCTTCACAAACTCTTTGATTTTGGAATTAATCTAACTATAAACTGACTATTGAAAGCTCACCAACCTTTGTGTTGACGCTTTTAGCATGTGTGTTTATCTCGGTCCATAATGAGCAAAGATGGCACGGAGGAAGCGCGATTCTTATGAAGGCTATCTAAATATTTTATAACTATCATTCGAAAACGTTTATTTAATTTTAACGTTGAAAGAAAACAACAGGGGACCTCATTTTGTAAAACTCTGGTATTTATAAGAATTTTAATGAAAATCTTTTAAATGACTAAATGATAATCATTTTCTACTACTTAGTTATGGCTTATATAGGTAAGGTAACCCGCAATCTAAATTCCGCTGCATTTTTTGGAAAATTGGGGGTGTTACAATATATATATATATATATAATATAGTATATATAGTAGTCATATAATATATATATATATATGATGATTATATATATATTATATAGTATATTATATAGTAGATTATATAGTATATATATACTATATATATTTGTGGTGTTGTGGTTGTGTGTTGTGTTGTGTGTGTGGGTGATCAGGAATGTGAAGCGAATCATTACTCCTCATTCTCTTCCTGAAGACTTTTGAGTGATTCTGGAGTAAGACTCTTCATGTCAAGACGCAGGAGAATAAATTGAAAGCGTTCTCTTGGTAGTTCCTTAGTGAAGATGTCTGCCAGCTGAAACTCAGTCCTCACGAAGTAAAGTTCCACAATCCCCTTTTCCACTTGTTCCCTGATGAAGTGATGTCGAATATCAATGTGCTTCGATCTGGAGTGTTGGACGTTGTTGCAGCAAAGAGCGATAGCACTCTTGTTGTCACAGTACATCGGAACGTTGTTGTAAGCAAAGCCATAGTCAGACAATTGTGATATCATCCATAAGATTTGAGCACAGCAGGATGACATGGCAATATATTCTGCCTCTGTAGAGGAGATCGATGTACTCATTTGCCTCTTTGATGACCAACTCACAAGCTTATCTCCTAGAAATTGAGCACCACTTGAAGTACTTCTACGAGTGTCTTGACACCCAGCATGGTCAGCGTCAGAGTAGGCTGTGAGTGCCATAGCAGTGTCTTTAGGATACCAGAGACCCATGTGGATAGTCCCTTGAAGATACCTAAAGACTCTCTTGGCAGCTTCCAAGTGCTTTTTGGTAGGCTTAGATTGATATCGAGCACACATGCACACTGCAAAGAGTAGATCTGGCCGTCTAGCAGTGAGGTACATTAGGGAACCAATCATGCTCCGGTACTTTGTTTGATCGACTGGGATTTCCATAACATCCTCATCCAATTTTGATCTTTCTACCATTGGAGTGTCAACTGAGTCACATGAATCAAATCCAAATTTCTTCAAAATTTCCGTTGCGTACTTGGATTGATTGATGAAAATGCCATTGGGATTTTGAGAGATTTGCAACCCCAAGAAGAATGAAATTTGACCCATCATGGACATTTGGAACTCGGAGCTCATCTCTTGTGCAAAACGATCACATTCCATAGGATCGGATGAAGCAAAGATAATATCATCCACATAGATCTGAACATGAATTAGATGATTGCCTGACCTTCTGGTAAAGAGAGTAGGATCAACAACACCCTTGATGAACTTGTTAGCAAGGAGGAACTTGGACAATGTAGCATACCATGCCCTAGGAGCCTGCTTAAGTCCATAAAGAGCCTTCTTCAAGCGATAGACATGATTAGGTCATTCAGGGTCTACGAATCCTTCGGGTTGAGTAACGTACACCAACTCTTTCAACCTACCATTTAAGAATGCCGTCTTAACATCCATTTGATAAACAATCATATTCTTACTGGCAGCATTAGCAAGGAAGATTCTGATGGCCTCGATTCTAGCAACAGGTGCGAAAGATTCTTCAAAGTCTACCCCTTCCTCTTGTCGATATCCTTTAGCCACAAGCCGAGCCTTGTTTTTCAGAACATCACCGTGCTCATCAAGCTTCACTTTGAAGATCCATGATTCGTTGTGTTTTGGTGTGTAAAACAACAAGTATTCAAAAATATCAACAAAGTGGAGTCAAAGTTATCGTGAGTGACAACTAGACGTAGAGAAATACAAGTAAACCTTTTAGGAAAAAGATTACCTCGTAAACTCGTGCAATGTGATATTAGTGAGACCGGGAAGTGATTTCCCGAGTCGTACCCCAACGAGGTGTGAATGGAAAGCTACGTTAAAGATCGAGATTAAAGACTTGTATGTTTGGTTGCGAAAGATTGTTTGGAATTATGGTACGCTAAATTAACGAAATTGGAAAATTAACGAACGAGGATGAAAATAAATTAACCTAAAGGGAACAAAAGGCAATTGGCAAACTAGGGGAATCCTAAAACACTACGGGAAACAAAGTTAGGTATCGGGAATCCTAAATCACAATCTAAAACAAACACGTAACGTTTATTTAAAAATAAACGTCACGCGCAAGATAAAACGTGAAATTTAAACACGAAAGGTCCTACGAGCCTACAAATAATTTTCTTACGCACTAAAAGACAAAAGAAAATTTTGGAAAAAAGAAAATTAATTTTTTAAGAAAAATCCTAATTATTATGAATTAATTACTTTTTAAACTAAATTAAATCAAAATAAATATTAAAACTAATTAAATAAATCTCAAACTTTTCTGGAAATTAACTTATACTAAAATAGATTTAAGAAAAATAAAAAAGTTGAAAGAAGCAGCTTCAATAAGCTGCTATAAGCTAAACAGCTTATATAAGCTTAAAAGAACACCACTACTATAAAAATAAAAAGTGTAAGTTATAACTTGAGAAGTCCCTAGGGCAGTTGGTAAACGTGTGTGATGTTTGTGTCTGTGTGTGCTTGAGGTCAGGGGTTCGAACCCAAATTTTTGCAAAATTTTTATTTTCTTTCTTTTTGCTAACTTATGTATACTGAATCAAACCAACTCACAAACACAATCACAGACTCACTTTTCTTTATGAAATCAGGTGTTAATGATCACAAAACTTAATTAATTCAGATTTGAAGATCAAATTTTTGGTTTTATTTCCAAACTGTGTTCAAAGAATGTTTCAAATAAACTCAAATGGGCCAAAGGCAACCTCAGCCACTTCAAACAAACACAACAACAATAGCAACAAGAACAAATTCAGCAACAAACAACAAGATCAACAATTTCAACAAGCAGAACATCAACAATAAGCAGTGGCAATTCAATCATAAACCAAATAAGCCAATAAGCTCACTAAGCTCTCAAAGGCTTAAGCAAACAAACAAACAACCAATGCAACAGTAACAAGGAGCATAAAGAACAACTAAATTAACAACAACAACATGGAAAATCAACAAGAACAAAACCAAGATCAAGCTCAGCTAAACTTAAGAAGAACAACAGCAGACAAGAAAAATGAGCCAAAAGAAGGATCAAAATAAGCAGTCCAATAAGCACTCTAGCTAAATCTAAAAGCCTAACCCTAAAGACCACCTAAGGGAGATCCTAAAACAACAAGAATTACAGCAAATGGTCCAGGATTGATCATTCTATGACTAATTGAAAATTTGCAAAACCTGGTGCAGGGGATGAACAGGTACAACTGGTCAACTTTGGAGGCAAATACAGATGGCCAAATAAGTTCCAAAACCAAAAACTCTTTTTGTTCTAGATTCACAAGCAACCATGGATTCTAAAACAACAAATTCTTTGCATTTTCATCCAAAATTGAATTCTACAAAGGTTCAAGAAATCTGTCCCATTTTTGAACTTATGCAGATTGACTTTTGAAAGTTTTTACCAAAGTTGACTATAATGAGTTTATACTGACCCTAATTGATTAATTTATGTTTATACACCTCAAATAACTCTGAATTCAACAACCTTTGCCTATTCTAAGCCAAGTTTTGAGATTTGAAGCTACAAATCACCAACAGTCAAGCTGTTGGTGAGAATTGATTCAATTCTTGACTTTTTTCAACTAAAGAGACCAAGGAAATGGTCAATTGGCACTAGTTTAAGCTTAAGAACAGTGGACAAATAATCCTTAACCCTTTACAACAACAACAACTCAGGATTATGGCTAGTTCCAAACACACCTTTAAAAACTGTTTTCAAAATTTACCTAAGCAAATTGCTAATTAACTAAGCTACACTAACTAATTCACTTGTAAAATGATGAAACAGAATCAAAGAAGCATATAGTAACAATTATACTGCACAATATTTAACTAGCATAAATTTTCTCAATTATGTGGAGTGAAACCTACTTGATATCCAGCCATGAGTTTCCAAGAACCAAGAACAAGAACAAATCCTAACATCCCCCATGGGATTCTAAACCAAACTCCATTGCTGCTACTGCTTCTACTGCTTCTCTTCTTCTGTCTTCAACTTTTGGATTTTTTTTTTGTATTTCTTTGTTTTTTTTTTTTTTTTTTCTTTCTGAGTTTTAGCTTTCTTTTCACTTTAAATAACCTTAAAAAGGTTTAAGGATGCTTCTGAGATTAATTGAAAGACAAATAAAGAGAACAATAATAATTTTGAAACTTTGATTAAAAGTACGAATTGCAAATAACTTAAAGCAAACTGAAACTGGATTAAAAACTTGGAATTACAACTTTTAACTAAGTCTAAATGAAAGAAAAGATACAAAGAAGGGATGCCTCATTAGGGCTTACAAGCTAACTATTTATACTAACTAAAGAGGTAGGTAGAAATTGTCCCTCTTGTGCTTCTTCTTCTGAATTTAGGGTTTCAAAACACCCTCTTGGACCTTGCAAACAAATCCCAGCTGTTGGATTAAAGCAATTGTGATCCTGGCCTTCAAATGGGTTTTGGCGGGAAAGATTTTGTGGTTGCAATTTGGATTGCCAAGCTGGCAAATGGTTAGGTACAGGTTGTGGGGAGATAGTGGGATTGGGGGAAGTGATTGGGGTGCTTTTGAGGTGGTAGGGGAGGTTGAGTGGAGTGCTGGTTATGGTGGTCGGGGGTGGTGCTGGTTAACTGGGTAATAGGGAGTGAGTTTGGGGAGGAGATAAAGGGTTTGACTAAAGGTTTGACCTGAGGGTTATACAAAAAAACGGGGTATGGGTTATAAAGATGTTGGGCTGGGATATGATTGGGCTTAGGCTTGGGTTTATTTATAAAGGGGTTGTGTAGAGTTTATTTATTTTGGGTTATTTGTTTGTAGCATGCTTTAGCCCAAGGACCAAAATTGTAGTTTTCTGAAAATTAGAGGGCCAAAACTGCCAATCTTCAAAACTCATCACAAGGACTAATGTTGTCATTCCATAATTTCCCAAGGTCCTTTTGATCATTTTTCTTCAAATTATAATTCCCGGGGACCATATTTGCCAAATACCAAACTTGAGGGATTGAATTGTAAATTCTTCAACCAAGGACCAAATTTGACAACTTGTGACTTTCCAAGGACCAAAGTTGCATTTTCCTTCCAAAACATTCCAACAGGGGCCATTTCTGCCAATTCTGAAAGTTCAGGGACCAAACTTGCCAAATGTGAAACTTCAGGGACTAAACTTGTAATTTTTTGAAAGCTTTTCACCCAAAGATCATTTTTGATTTTAAAGGACTTGGTTTGACTTTTCTTTTAAAATAAATGCTCAGGGACTAATTTTGTCAAGTTTTGAAAGTTGGGGGACTGAAACTGCCAATTATGCAAACTTTGTACAATTTTAATTTGTTTTTAATCATTTTGCATCTAAAACATATAAAACACGATCTTTGGGATATTTTC
>LBNU01016406.1:9072-23317 GCA_014162995.1 Artemisia annua | reverse complement strand
CTTCTTCTTTGGCTTAGGTGCCAATCACTGAGAATCCGCCTCACTGAATGGAAAGCTTTTCTTCTTAAGCTTGTCCCAAGCATCCTGAAGATGACTCACTGAGTGACTGTTCACTCAGTGACTTGATTGTGTTAAAGGTAGTTAAACACTTAGGTTATTTTATGTTCAAATCCTAGTTTAAGAGAATTTGGGAATTCAGTGACCCAACACAAACGCTTAACAGAAATAAGTGCTTTCTATTCAGGTTTTGGGACAATGCTTTTGTACTTCTTAATTGAACACACTTAAAATCCAATGCTAATATCTCAAAAAAGGTATATATGCATTGTTCAAGAAGTTTCTTGCTAAAGCAGAACATTATTCACAAGTTGGTATACTCTTTAGTGTTTGCATGATCAATTATAAAGTATGCCAATTAATAGGATGACAAGTTAAGAAGTTACCAGCTTGAAGAAACACGTAGCACGATTATTGTGACATGACGACCTAATTTCAGAAGAAGAGGGCATCTCAGGGGCAAGTTGGATAGCATATTCATACTTCAATAATGCTTCTTCATACAGACCATCTCCAAATAACTTATTTCCTTCAACTTTTGCGTCATTCATTTGACCCAAATTAAAACTTTCTGCATGTGAAAGATAACAAGTAAACTGAAGTTAGTCTGCTTTAAAAGTCGATCTAAACTGCATCAGTTGAGCCTAAACAACAAGTGAGCAATAATAGTGAACAAGCAGACACTTGGCAGATCTAGTGAAAGATTCTTATAACGCACCCATATGTATGCTGCAGTTATAGCAGCATTGTGCTTATAACAAGTTGCACTCAACTCTATTAGAAAATAACAAACCGTACCAACTTTAAAAAGTTGTATGTTGTTGTCATTTAGCAAACTATCATTATATAACAATTTTGGTGCATTATAAAACTAGTGGAAGGCGATGGTGGGGTGGTAAAGGCTTGTGCTTTCTTTTCAAAGAACCAAGGATCGAACCTCTTCCTCCTAGTCATCCATTTTTTTTTATTTTTTTTTTTATTTTTATTATTATTATTATTTTTTTTTTTTTAAATTTTAGGCTACATTAATAACATCGTGAATATGTGTGCTTTATTCTTCTTTTTCTTTTTAGCTCTGTATTTTTAGTGTTATTGTTTTAGGTGTTATTGTTTTTAAATTCAGCCCATGAGATGTAAACCTGATATGGTGAGTTTAATGTGATTTAGGAATCAGTTAGTGAAATATTGTTCGTTTCCGTTTTCAACGTATGTTAAGTATTATATATTGTACATATATAGGATAGGGTATGGATCCAGTGAGAAGAAAACTTATAATGAGAAGGATGAGAACTAACTATAGCTACATATTTGAGATGCGTAGACTTGAATTAGATGCATCTCTATTCATTTAGATGCATCTCAATTAGTTTCTAAAGTGATTTTGAAAAGAAAACAATGTAAAGTAGTACGTGCAACAAATTTGACCCTCAGAGGACGAAAAATATATAGGATTTGCCTAACTTGCTAAAATGCATCTAATATATGTATATGCATCTAATTTTTAGCTAGAAAATATATTAGGGTGCATCTAAAAAGATTAGGGATGCATCTAATTCAAGGCAATGCATCTCTAATGTGTGGTTATAGTTATTTCTCATCCTTCTCATTTTAAGATTTCTTCTCATTTGATCCTAAGTCATATAGGATAATGACATTTGTAAACTTGTGAGTAAATTTGTTTTCGGGCTCAAATTATTTTGGTAATCAAGGACTTGTTGTGTGTTTGGTTCATTTTATTTAAAAGTTTGATGTCTTTATTTGATGGGCTTAATTTTGGCTCTTAAAAATTAGTCAAATTTCACATTTTGGGGGGAAAGGAAGAACCCTAGGGAAAAAAAATAGGTGTAAAACGAGGAGATGTTTGGTAAATTTAATCTATTGATTCGATGTTTTTGGTTGAAGATGAGGTTGAATAGTGTTTTTTGCTTATAGACGAAGGTAGGTTGAAGATAAAGATAGGTAAAAAGACTAATTGCCCTCAAAGAAATGTAACATAAGTGGCATTTGGTTCATGCATTTGAAATTTCGAGAATTTTTGAGAATTTATTATGTCGGAAATTTAAAATACCTTCACATGTTTAGTTGACAAAATTTCATAGTATTTTGAAATCTGTCATTATGTTTATTATTGCAATTTTTATAGTAAATGACGGATTTACTTTTATCCTAAAAAAATAAAAATATAAATAAATAAATAAATAATGCAACAAAAAAATAAAGTAAAAATAATATTTTGGTCCAATTTGGTCCTTAAAAAAATGTTTTCAAATGAATTGAAATTCACTGCTTTTTGCAGTCATTCTAATTCTCCTCATTTTGTCAATTTCTAGAATTTAAAATTCTTTTATTTAACATACAAGACACAATGTTAAGAAGAATGTAAAATATAAAATGCCATAAAATCCCCTAATAAACTCCAACCAAAGACACCTTTAGTTTATGCTACGTCAAGGATTTAACGTAACAATACCAACAATAAGAAAGATTAGAGTAATAAACCTTAGGGATTCAATGTAACAATACTGAAATTTGGATGCTTTTTGTACAATTATTCTTTTTGAGGAGTTGTTTGGTAAAATCAATCTATTGATTCAATGTTTTTGGTTAAAGAGAAGATTGAATAGTGTTCTTGTCTTGTAGATGAAGATATGTAAAAAGATTAAATTGCTCTAAAAGAAGTGTAACAAAGAAAAATTTTCTTTATTATTTTGTGCCACGTCACGGATTCAACGTAAACAATACCAACAATAGGAAAGATTAGAGTTATAAATGTCAGAGATTCAATGTAACAATACCGACAGTAGGAAAGATTAGAGAGATAAAGTGTTTTAATAAGAAGATTAGAAGTTTTATGTATACAATAGTGAAAACTTACAATTTGGATGTTTTTTGTGCCATTATCCCTTTGTTTATTTCTATATTTTTCCTTGATTTCTTTTTAGAAAAATTGTTTTCATATTCGTATAGTAGTCTTTATTAGGACATAATCAACTCGAACCTGACTAACCTTTACACAATTAACCTCAACTTGACTAACCCGTACCCAAAGGTCAAGCTCAATTAAGTTTTTTCACTTCCAAAACCCGATTAACTCGACCTAAATAATCTTTCTTCAAATCAAGTCGATCTAAATAACAACCTATTATAAATAAATTAGACTTCTTTATTAACTTTTAATTAAGGATTAGTTAAATTAAAAAAAATTATCCAATTTCAATTAAAACCAAAAACTCTCTTTCGTTGGCTAACTAAAATCTCACCATAATTACATGCGATGGGAGGAGATTAAATCAAAAAAGGGTTTTGCTAACGACAACCCTTAGGGCTGTGGTTAACAAGTTCATTTTTACTATATAGTTACATTAATTTAAGATCTAACTTTTCGATTCGCGATCTAATATCTTTCATTTCACGGTAGGCGTTTTTCATTTTTTTTCTCTAAGTTTTTCTTTCAATTAAGAACAATAAACCTAAACTAATTGTCAATTCTTCATCTTTTGTGGTTCTCTTAAGTTATTCTTTCAAAAATTTCAAACATTGAAGTGGTCATGAAATGCCAAACAAGAAGGTGTTTGATGAAACGTGTTTTTTTTCTCTCCTCTCTCTCTCCAAAGAGCAAGTATCTCTACAAAGAGCAAGTATTTACTTTTGATGAAAAAAAAAAAAAAAAAAAAAAAAAAAAAAAAAAAAAAAAAAAAAAAAAAAAAAAAAAAAAAAAAACTCTTGACGTTTAATCTTTAAAATCATGGAAAAACAACTTTTTTTTTGAAATATGATAAACAACGTGTTATTGATAAACAACAATTTATCATTTGATTAATTTATATTAAGGAATCATATTTACGTTTATCTGTAAGAAGATATTTGTGTAATAAAAATTAGGTGTTTATCAAAGGCTTTGTTCAATCGATAAAAACTATTGTTTATCATACGCGTTGTTCATCAATAAAAAAAATAAATAAATTAATCAATAAAAGGAGTGTTCATTATGGTCGTTGTTCATCAATAAAAAAAGTTGTTCATTATATGCATTGTTTTTCAATGTAATGAGTTATTCATCATAGACATTCTTCATATCAATAAAAAGTGTTCATGATAGGCGTTGTTCGTCAGTAAAAAGAGTCAATAAAAGAGTTGTTTATTATTTTTTCGTTCATTAAAAAAAAAAAAAAAAAAAAACAATAAAAAAAGTTGTCTATGAAAAAGAGTACTTATTATATGTGTTGTTCATCAATAAAGATAGTTGTTAATCATATTCATTTTTTATCAATTAAAAAGTTGTTCATCATATGCGTTGTTTATCAATATACATAGTTGTTCATCACATGTGTTTTTTCTCATCAATAAAAGAGTGGTCCATCAATACAAATAATTGTTTATCATAGGCGTTGTTCATTAAATAATTTTTCTTTTGTTTATCAATAAAAGAAATTGTTCGTTGTAGATGTATTTTATCAAATATAAGTTGTGCTCATCATTAATTGGAAAATGCCAATTGAAAAGAATTAGATTTTAATAATCTTTTATGAGAAAAATTGTAAAGAAAAATTAAGTTTTGAAAAGAATTGATATATTAAATAGAGAAAATGAGTGATAACAAAATGAAAAAAGAAAAGTATGAGTGAAATAAACATAGGGGGACTTGATAAAAAAAAATAGGGACAATTGTCACTAAATAGTTACTTTTCAAACTTTTTAAATTTTGTTATTTTCTTTCACTTTTCACAAGATGCTAGTCCGTAATTGTAATAGTTTAACAACATAAAAATACCAACTTAATAAATAGCATATCATTTAGCAAAACTATTACTCTTTTCGTTATAAAATAATCATGTGTCTGATAGTTATTGAATTGTGATGATATTGAACTGTGTTTTATTGATCGATACATGCCAACCAAGGGCTACAATATAATACAAGTCTATTATGGGTAAATCCCATAAATCAAAGGATATATTAAATAGGAGATATCACCAATTACAAAACATTATACAAAATGATTTGATCCTATCTTTGCACACGGTTAACAGTGTCCACAAAAACTCGCAATTTAAAATAACATAATTTTTGCTGTTTTTTCTTTTCTACTTGTTACAAAATGACATATTTACTTTTAACTAATTATTTTTCTCGAAAGTTTATAAAATACTCCCTAACAATTTTAAGTAAAAATAATATAATAAACTTGATAAAATAACGATTAATTAATGACATTCTTTTTGGTAAACATGATTTCCGTCCTTTTTGTCCGACTAATCCACGGGGTTTGAACCCATCGCCACAATACTCAAACCAGGTAAAGCCCTCCCTTTTCAGGAGGTTGGCGTGGCCACTTAAGGTTGTTTGAGACCCCACACATTTTAAAGTGATAGTCACAAGCTCTTTTGCCACTAGGCCACCCTTAAGTGGTTAATTAGTGACATCTTGAAGAAAAGATCCAATTGACAATTCATTTGAAAGAGAGTGGCTGTTTAATAAAACATAATGATTTAATACTAAATGATTAATAGTTCTGAATGATTAGAAAGACTCTATGAATTTATTTTTCGTTGTTTGAGAACTACTCTGAATGAATGATCTGAATGAGAAAAATTACCATATCAATCTTCATGATTAAATGAGAAATATCACTTAGCCTTATCATTGTTTCATTTTCTCTAATACGGTCTAAGTACCAAAACATTCAATTAAAGTTGAATTTCAAAGTAGTATACAAACATGGATGTATCATGTGATAGCCAGTTTTGCTTTATACTATACGCTTCTTGAATATATACACATATAAATGTTAATAGCTAAAGCGTTAGTTCTTTGTTTATATGAAACTCTATAAATAAATAAATAAAACATTTCAAGACATATGTTCCGCTTTTTTAAGAGCAGAGGGTATGGAGCTCCTCATCTCTCGCCATGCCAAGTTGGCATCTCCTCATGCCTAGCCACCACACCCCCTTACCCTCCTCACACCTCCTCATGTGCTCCTTACTCGTCTGCACGGCGAAGGGAGTTGTCTGACCCATTCGTACTTTTTTTTTNTTGCCTAATTGGACCGGACCGACCGAAGACCGACCGGACCGGACCGGACCGAGACCGGACCGACCACATTCGGTCCGGTCTCGGTCTATGGTTTTTCCGGTTCTCGGTCTTCGGTCCGGTCCTGTCTTGGTCGGTCCGGTCCGGTTTTTGGACCGTGATCACCCTTAGTTGTGAGTGAAGGGGGGTTGTAAGGGGAGGTTTGTTAAGATGATGTGGCACCCCGTGGGGCCCGAATGAGAAGTTTTACCTCCTCACCACACCTTCCTCTCTAATTCATCCATATTGATATCTACTATCAAGTTAATGTAGATACCGAACACATGCTCAAGTTATATTGCTTCAATAATATTATAATATCAATATCACATTACTACGTATCATTTATTGGTTTATAAATACTAGAACGGTACCCGCGCAATGCGGCGGCGGGTACCTGTGACTATATTTTGCGGTTCGGTTATTCGGTTACACATTTAGTTGTCTTTATGCTTTATAAGTAGAGATGGTAGAGATGGTTAAGCCAAATAATTTTAGTTTGAACAACTAACCTTCTTCCTAACAAACTTTCTAACCAACTTGCTTCCTAACCAATTAATTTTGAAATTCTTCCATAATAAGCAAGTGAAAATCTGAATTTTAAGCCTTTCTAATTATAGAATAGACCCAAATGCATTATATATAGTAGTATAGATACAGATAATAGTAGTATTTTAATAGAGGTGAAGAAAATGTTATCAAGCAATGAAAAAATTGGCGCTGAATGATTTTGCATACATTTTTTTTGAGAATCGGTCAGCACATTTTTCATCATTCAAAGATGATTTTTTTGCTTTCATCAAAACACCCTTAATACTGAACCGTTCAACATTCAGTGCTGAATCTTCTTTTCATGAAGCTTTAATCAAACAACCCTTGTATTTAATATTATTCTCGTTGCAAGATAAAACTGGAGAGAGACGCGGGTAGAGAGGTAACAAACTACCCTTTCGTACGAAAGTGGCTGAGTTCGAATCTCTCTGACTTTCTTCTTTCACTTTTTTTTGACTAACATAAAAACACACAGAGTAGTTATTAGAACATTCAGTTTAATTTTACAATAGAAGCCCTAATTTTTTGTTATTTTTTCCTCTACAGGTACCTACATTACATTCCACTGGAAATAGCTACCTAAATGCGAAGGATGTCTCTTTTACGGTTCAGGTATCTCTGCCTTGCCTTAATAGATAACCTTTTTATTTTTTTTTTATTATTATTTTTTTAATTATTATTATTATTATTATTATATATAGTGCTATTTAGCTAGTTTTGGTTATTGCATTTTTTAGAATTGCCTAATTTTAATCACATTTATTAGTCATGTGGCATTTGTTTTTTTTACCATGACCGGTTTATTAACGGGTTGGGGGGCGGATTAGCTTATTTTATCCACCTCCCGGCGAGATCGGGTATTGTTGTTGTTGTATACCTATTTGCTTATTGCGCGTAAAAGCCTATAAGTTCACTTTTTTGAGATTAGAAGCTTATGGCTTATTCAAGTCCATAAGATCAAGTTGATAAGCTACCAGCCTTAAGAAATCGAGCTTGTCGGTTTTCTTACCTGCTTCAAAATAGTATAAATACCATGTTGGCAGTTTGGCACATTATTGAGAGGGACTACAGACCACTAACCTAAGTATGGTGCTATTCTATTACCTAGTCCCTATATAAGTTTTGAAGTTAACTCCAACTATTCACAATGTGATTTTGAATTTGGAAGTGCAATTATGTTGTGTAGCCATATAGGATGTGGTAATGATGGTACTTTTGTAGTTTGTTCTACAAATGGGCATTGCTTTAAGAATTGGTTCGATATATGGTGAAGGTTGTGAATGATTATTACATTTGGTAGTTATTTAATGGAGCGAATAGGCCTAGTGGTATGCTACATGACCTCCTCACAACAGGTCAAGGGTTCAAACCTCACTAGGTACACATCCAAGTTGAAAGATTCATCCGTTTATCTGTTTATGAACATGGAAAACCTCATCCGATTATTGTTTATGATAGTAAACTAATAGGCCTAGTGGTTTACATGACCTCCTTACAAGAGGTCAAGGGTTCAAACCTCACTAGGTACGCATCCGAGTCGAAAGATTCATCCGTTTATCTGTTTATGAACATGGAAAACCTCATCCGTTTATTGTTCACGATAGTAAACTAATACTTTAAGATTTCATCTTAAAGTTATTTTTAAATAAGTAGCTTCTTATAAGCAATAAGGGGTTTGGATAGCACAAAGCTGCTTTTGCTTACAAACAAACAAAAAAGTAAAAAAGATAAGCAATGCCAAACACCCCCCAACGAATGCAGTATTAAGACTGTATATGTCATAAATGGTATGGCTTGTGATAGGATTATTATGAGTCAATTCAAATCATCAGGCAAAAATCAAATTACCATTATCTGAATCAAAACTTACTATTTATTTTACAAAATTTACCTAAGATTTTTTACCTTGATTTACACTTATCTTCCATGAATGTGAAATTTATTGATCCAAAACTAGTTAGTTCCGAAGGTACTAGTGGTTTACTATTTTTTCTTTCTCAAAGTCACACGTAGCTCGCGTGATGATATCAAAGAGCGGTGGCCTTAGCTTTCAAGGATTGAACCGGAAGCGTTTCACTTACGCATCCACTTTAATTCCAGGTGGTTGCGATTATTGTCATTAAGTAACTCAAGGACATATCCCCAAATTAATTGTTTTCGAATTCTTAAGTACTATATATTCACCACAAATTACCATCCCTTTCATCACATCATCATCCCAATTCTCTGAAAACAATGCCAGACGTTCCGCAAGATGTACTCGCTGAAATTCTCTCACGCTTGCCGGTGAAGTCTCTTTTGCGGTTCCGGACGGTTTCAAAACACTTGTGTGCGGTGATTGACAGCCCTCAGTTTGTCAATCAACATCTGAATCAATCATTAAAAATGAATAAGATTCTCCTTCATTTGAAAGACTCCACTCTAGGCTCTTCCAATTCCAAATGCTCCTTTTATTCCTTCAGCACAGATCCAAATCCAGATTATGAAAAACCAGGACTTCCAGTTAATCAGTCCGGTCCAGTTTATCGTATTATGGGCTCTTTCAATGGGATCATATGTTTAACTAGGGGGCAAAGTACTCGTCGTGATATTTTGTTTTGGAACCCCTCAACGAAAAGGTATAGACTAACGAAGTCAGTGGGAAACTATCCACCTGGATCCAAAATAAGACTTACTATTGTTAGAGCAGGATATGACCATGTTAGTGGTGACTGTAAGGTGGTTAGGTTTTCACACTATAGCAGACCCGGCTCAAATTTGGTTTGTTGTAAAGTAAATGTTTACAGTCTTAAACTAGATTTGTGGCAATTTGAGCAGGAATTTCCTTGTAATACTTACCAAGTGCAGGGTCATGATGTGTGTGTTAGTGGTTCGATTCATTGGGTTGGAACACAAAATTCCGGTTCAAATAAGAAGTACTCGATTATTGCTTTTGATCTTCATAGTCAAAGCTTTAAATCCGTACCACAGCCTAAGTATACTAATGGATGTGTGGCTATAGATTTGGGGATTTTAGGAGGGTGTCTTTGTGTGGTTTGTTGTCATGAAAAGGTGAGTGTGGATGTTTGGGTGATGATGAAATATGGAGTAAAGGTATCATGGAGGAAGTTGATTGCATTGAAAATGTCTGATGTCGGGTTCAGAACTTCGCCAGGTGTAAGACCGATATCATATTTGAAGAATGGTAAAGTGTTGTTGCAAGTAGATCATAAATATTTCCTTGAGTATGATCTTGAAAAAAAGACTTCCGAAAAAGCATTCTTCTTTGACGCGCCATATTTAACTTCATGTGTCTATCAGGAGACCCTTGTTAGTTGCAGTTAAAGTGAGAAGATAATATGCTATGAGTTTCTATTTTCTTTGTTTGCGTTATAAACTAAATAAATATGTATTTTAACTATGGATGGTTTTCTTGTTATATATGACCGCATATGTTTGTCACTGATCTAAGAGTCTTATTGCAAATTATTTTGAAGTTTATTGCTTTTTAGCTGTATATTCTATTAGCTGATGTTGATGGATCTAGGCTTATTTTAGCTTGATGTGAGCAGATAATAGCTGTGTTTTTAGATTACTAACCCTGTAAAACTAATATTAATCCGAAATTTAATATTAACTCTTTAAGACTTATCAGTTACGCATAATTTTGGTTGTCAAGATGCCAAAGCATGCTTTTACCCTGTTAAGCTTTAAAAAAAGTGTTGCTGGGAATAATTTTTTAAGGAATGCAATGATAGAACATTTTTATTAAAATGTCACTTTGTAAGTGCTATGGTTAGAGGTGGAATATTTGACAATTTACTTATGTGTGTCATTACTCGATTTAGGCTGTGTTCAAACATTGAATTAGACCAAAACAAGTTAAAAGTCACACAAAGTCTTAGTATTAGTGTTAACTGTGATGAACCCGTTACTTTGGAGTGATGTGAAAGGGCCCATTAAGTCTACCCCATTCATCATAGGTTTTAACAACTAAGATGATGTGTTGGGATGCAAGTTACTGGTTAGGCATAATTAGCCGTGTCAATCTTCTTATATTATTGTAGGACTTGAATTATATATTGGTGTTCTGATCATCTACTTCATGATTTCAATCTTATTATTCTTACCACTACACTGTTGAAAATTATGATCCTGGTAATGCAAGGCTTTACCGAGGAAGTTATATAGGCCATTTGTTGTCCTATACATCACACGTCTTTGCAAATCACTAACTATGCAAGTGTTTTCAATGCAATTAACTTTCTCCATGATTCCTTTACCCCATATTTCATCATCACCCAAACATCCACACCGAACATAAATATTTCATTGAGTATGATCTTGAAAAAAAGATATCCAGAAAGTCATTCTTTGGTGAAGTGCTATATTTAACTTCATGTGTCTATAAGGAGACCCTTGCTTAGTTGCAGTTAAAGTGAAAGATAATATGCTATGAGTTTCTATTGTCATTGTTTGCATTATAAACTAAATAAATATGTATTTTAACTATGGATGGTTTTCTTGTTGCTTATTAGCTGTATTTTCAATTAGCTGATGTTGATGGATGTATACTTGTTTTAGCTTGACGTGAGCTGATAATAGGAAGTTATCAATAAGACAACTTATTGCAATAAAGATAAGTGTATGTTTGGGAAAAGCATGAAGCTAGGAATAGTGAGTCATGCAAGATGGGACTACTTGAACCTAGCTATGCTTCTCCAAACATCTGGACATTAGGAGATGGCCTTGTATCTTGACTGTATTTATTATTTAAAAAAAAAAAAAAAAAAAAAAAAAAAAAAAAAAAAAAAAAAAAAAGAAAAAAGAAAGAAAAAAAGAAAAGAAAAGAAAAGTTTTTTAATCATAAAGAGGGTTTCCTGCAGTTTAAGGGAGTGTTTGGTTATGGGTTTTGATGGTGCTTTTCCATGAAATCTTACTATGCAATTGATGATGCCTAAAAGTTTCTTAAATTTGAGAATGTAGCTGCATTTCTGTTTAGGAATGTAGTCAGTTTCTGTGGTTAGTTTCTTATGGAGGAATGGTATTGTCCCAATTGAAATGAGGCCTGTCTATAGGATAGGAAATGTAGTCTTGATTGGGTACAATACTCACAGTAGGTTTGGTTGGTTTGATAGGAGAGATGAGGCCTTCCATTGTTTGCAGTGTGAGGATGTAGTCTGCACAATTGATGTATTTAGATTCATTACAGACAATTTGTTAGCTATGGCATGTCATTAGCACCAATTGTCTTGCAGAATGTATTGTTATCTGTTTCTGGAGTAAATATAAGTTCACCATTTATCGAAAAAAATTAAAATGGTAATGAAAACGAATGAGAAGACTAATTGAGTTACTTTTGATAGGTAAGTAGCTTACTAAAGATGCCTGACTGATAATGTGTAATTTTTCAATCAAATTGTAATTATCACCTAATATTTCTAATTAGTTACTTATAATTCCGTCTCATTCTCACTATGATATCGCTACTGTATAGAAGTTCATAATACTAGCCCTGTAAGACTAATATTCGTCCGAAATTTAATATTAACTCTTTAAGACTTATGAGTTACGCATAATTTTGGTCGTCCAAATGCCCAAGCATCCTTTTTCCCTGTTAAGCACACTGTCACATATTTTTATCTTCCACAAGCTCTAACGTCTGCCTTTCCTATAGTTGTGACTCTGTGTGAAGTGTTTCTGGGAATGAATGTTTAAAGGAATGCAATCATAAGAACATTTTTATTATGATGTCTCTCTGTAAGTGCCATGGTTAGAGGTGGTATATTCGACGATCTACTTAAATGTGTCAAGTACTCAATTTGGGCTGTGTTCAAACAATGAATTAGACCAAAATAGAGCTAGACAAATGGGTCGAACAAGTTAAAAGTCACACAAAGTCTTAGTATTAGTGTTAACTGTCATGAACCCATTACTTTGGAGTGGTGAAAGGGCCCATTAAGTCTTACCCCATTCATCTAAGATTTTAACAACTTAGATAACGTGTTAAGATGCAAATTAGACACAATTAGCCCCGTCAATCTTCTTATATTATTGTAGGAGTTGAATAATATATTGCTATTCCAATCATTTACTTCATGATTTGAATCTTATTATTCTTATCAGTACACTTTTGAAAACTATGATCATGCTAATACAAGGCTTTACTGGGGATGTTATAATGGCCATTTGTTGTCCTATACATCGCATGCCTTTGCAAATCACTAACTGTGCAAATGCTTTCATGGTTCATATATGTGTGTAAGCCATGTAAATGCATGTCTTATTTGATCTAACATGTCGTCCCTATTTTAGGACTACAAGATGCATATATAATTTTTGTGGTATGGCAATACAATATTAGGACCAAATCTGCCATATAATCTATGAATCAAACTTATCATTTGATTCCATCAATTTTACGTTTTTTGCTTGACGTGAGCAGATAATAGCTGTATTTTCATAGTACTAACCCTGTAAAACTAATATTCATCCAAAATTTAATATTAACACATAATTTTGGTTGTCAAGATGCCAAAGCATGCTTTTCCCCTGTTAAGCACATAGTCACATATTTTTATCTTCCACAAGCTTTAAAAAAAATCTGCCTTTCCTATAGTTGTGACTCTGTGTGAAGCGTTGCTGGGAATGAATTTTCTAAGGAATGCAATGATAGAACATTTTTATTAAAATGTCCCTTTGTAAGTGCTATGGTTAGAGGTGGTATATTCAACAATTTACTTAAGTGTGTCAATTACTCGATTTGGGCTGTGTTCAAACAATGAATTAGACCAAAACAAGTTAAAAGTCCCACAAAGTCTTAGTATTAGTGTTAACTGTGATGTGAAAGGGCTCATTAAGTCTACCCCATTCATCAAAGGTTTTAACAACTAAGATGATATGTTTGTCAATGATCATAGACTCTAGTTGCAAATTATCTTGAACTTTTTTGCTTATTAGCTGTATTTTCAATTAGCTGATGTTGATGGATGTAGACTTATTTTAGCTTGATGTGAGCAGATAATAGGAAGTTATCAATAAGACAACTTATTGCACTTTTCTTTATTGCACTGTCTAGCATATGGAATGTTGGAATGTGTTGACTGTACTAAGTGAATATGGGTTATTGAATAGAGGGCTGAGACAGTGCAATAAAGATAAGTGTATGTTTAGGAAAAGCATAATGCGAGGAATAGTGAGTCATGCAAGATGGGACTACCGGACTACTTGATCCTAGCTATGCTTCTCCAAACACTAGACATTAGGAGAAAGTTCTTTGATTGTTTGTAGCTATGCTTCTCCAAACACTGGACATTAGGAATAGTGCAGATGGCCTTGTATCTTGACTGGATTTTTTTAAAAAAAAGTTTTTTAGTCATAAAGAAGGTTTCCTGCAGTTTAAGGGAGTGTTTGGTTATGGGTTTTGATGGTGCTTTTCCATGGAATCTTACTCTGCAATTGATGTTGCCTAAAAATTTCTTAATCCTATAGCTTAAATGTGAGGATGTAGCTGCATTTATGTTTAGGAATGTAGTAAGTTTCTGTGGTAAGTTTCTTATGGATGAGTGGTATTGTCCCAATTGAT
>LBNU01016402.1:28916-48916 GCA_014162995.1 Artemisia annua | reverse complement strand
AGTGCTTATGATATATATGATCCAGTGAGTATAAATGGAACATCTAATGAGGTAACTTATTGGTCTTTATGTTCTATATCTTCTATAAAACTGCATGTAAGATATTTGCAACACAACTTGCAAGCCAAAAAATACGACCACAGGGAGGTGGGAAAATTTAAAACACAACTATTTTATATTAACGTATTGATGATTATATAACTATCATATATATCTTATATTGATGATTGATGTTATACCTGATTATTATATAAGATATTTATTATATATATAATAAATACATAAGGTAAATTTGTATTGATGAAAGTCAATTTTAGTTTGATTGTAAATATGTTTATTAGACTTATCAACTAAATATTCTTATCAAGTGATGCAACTAACGCTGGTGATGAAGGTGGCTTTGCTCCTAACATTCAGGTTAACCACGTGTTCAAGTTTGCATGTGTTGTTTCTTTTTTTCCTACTTTTGAAGTACTCTTTCTAACATCTAACTTGTGTTTGTGAAATTCAGGAAAACATGGCACCCTTGCTTTGTTGTTTTCTACACGTCTTGCACGTTGATTAAATTATATTTCCAATCATAAAATTGTTTTTGACATGTTAATCTATAGGTTTTTATTGGAATGGATTTGGTTGCATCTGAATTCTACAGTGAGAAGGACAAAACCTACGATATGAACTTTAATGAAGAGGTAAATTGCTCATTCTGATCTATTGAGATACTTACATGCATATGTCGTGAAGAAACCCTAAACTGCACTGAGAGAAAAAAAGGGACATGTAAACGGGTGTGCCATAATCTGTGTTTAAGTTAACGTCCTATACTATGCAAGAGTGTCTCATAATTGCAATGAAGAAATTAACACACCTCGCCTCCTTCACGGTCCACTTTTATATTATTTTATCCATGGTTGTGCAGGAATGGCCGCATGAATCACACCCACCATGTGCACACGGTCCAGGCTATGTAATCTACACAGATATAGCAATGTTTATTGTCTGAGGTTACCAAGAAAGAAACCTCAAGGTGATATTGATCACTTTTAATGATTATAATAAATTATGTTGTTTAAAGTGTGGTATAAGCATCGTGTGTTTATAGATTATATTTCTGCTGTATGAAGCTACATTGAAATGTGAAATGAATTTTGTGTTTGTTATTAGGGGGTCAAGGTCTACAGAACAAAAGAGTTAGAAGAGCAACAAGCTAACAGGTTTGTTCATGAAACTATCAGATTATAATTGTCTAACAAATGGACCCATTTATTAAAAAAAATTACTTTAATATATACTTATTCTTATATCACTCGATTACCTGTTTATCTAACATGTATTTTTTCTGTATATTCTGGCACCAAAAGTCAGATCTGGAATGAGACGTGGAGGTCAAGTTTCTTTTACAAACCATGCAACTATGAGCTTTTTGTTAAGCAATCACTCAATATGGATATGGGTATCGTAATAGCAAGGGTACGTGAACGGGTTAAAATTTGTCTAAAGTCTATTTTGATGCATATGATTCCTTAATCGATTTGAAATTCTTATTCTAAAAATATTTTCTTATTCTTGGTTGACTCATTGTTATAGTTTTTTTTTTATTGGACAAAAGGTGGTTTGTGGCTCAATCCAAATCGACGAGCTGGTTTCAGCATGTACTAAAAGTGACCTCTTTTAACCAATCCCCGTTTTAACCCAAACCACACATGCTGCTACCTCTGCAAGCAAGTACCAATTTATTAAAAAAAATTACTTTAATATATACTTATTCTTATATCACTCGATTACCTGTTTATCTAACATGTATTTTTTCTGTATATTCTGGCACCAAAAGTGACGTGGAGGTCAAGTTTCTTTTACAAACCATGCAACTATGAGTTTTTTGTTTAGCAATCACTCAATATGGATATGGGTATCGTAATGGCAAGGGTACGTGAACGGGTTAAAATTTGTCTAAAGTCTATTTTGATGCATATGATTCCTTAATCGATTTGGAATTCTTATTCTAAAAATATTTTCTTATTCTTGGTTGACTCATTGTTATAGTTTTTTTTATTGGACAAAAGGTGGTTTGTGGCTCAATTCAAATCGACGAGCTGGTTTCAGCATGTACTAAAAGTGACCTCTTTTAACCAATCCCCGTTTTAACCCAAACCACACATGCTGCTACCTCTGCAAGCAAGTAGTCATTGTATGTTGCTATTGTTTATCATTGAGGCTTTTCCATCTGAAATTGTCAGAAAACATATGTCATCATTTTACAAACAGACCACTGTCGTCCACCTTGAACCCTTTGATAACAGTGTTAAAAGCTTCATAATCGAGTCGTTTAATTATTTGTTTAACACGGATCACCATTATAATTAGTCTGGTGTTGTTGTTATGAAGCCTTTATTACATGGTCATTTTTTTTAATATAATAAATTTTGAACTTTTACATGCTAAAAATCCGAAATAAATTTTAATAAGTGTAAAAAAATCGAAAATCAAATAATTAAATGGCATCCAAATTTAAAATAAATGAAAAAAAAATGTGGCATATGGGCATTGACGACGTCATATAAATTATAATTCGCCATATGAGCCACAAGCAGCAACAGCAGCAGATTGCAGCTTATTCAGAAGGATACAAAAACAAATGTTTGTTCAGTTTCTTAGTCGGCACCTTCTGACAACACCTTTGATATGAATGTTGCCCAAAAAAAGTGGTGCTACACGTAAGCACATTACTCTTTAGTTATATTGTTTTCGTACATCAGTTCAGTTGTGTCAATTCTTATTCTCTTATGTATTCGGCAGTCCATATTCATATTGGTACACGAATTCTTGACAGTAGTTCTGGTCCCTCTACACGGATGCTTCAAATTAAGTACTAAAAGAAACACGTCGGATACATATACAACCAATGAACATTATAATGTGCGATCTCAAAAGAAAGATACCAGCATGGGAGCCAAAATCGGCGATCTAAATCTGGTGTGTGTTATCATTAATAATGGCAACTGATAGAAGCAATATATTGGATAGCATCTTAAATATTGGTATCATTGATTTATAGGTCTGGATATCTTTAATTTTATACAAATTTATGTTTTATGTAGGGATGTCTTGGTATAGAGAAATATGATTCATCATGGGGTTCAAGATTTCGACCTATTTTTATGCCGTTGGATTTGGCCACAAATGTTCATCCTTTATTGGCAAAGATAGCAAAACTTGGGGGCAAGCTATCTTCAGCATCTTTTGTACCAGAAGTGCAGCTGGGGCACTATGTTCCTGCTTTGGAGAAAGTAGCTACCTTAAGACCGCTGCAACAGGTAAATGATTGGTTTTATTGTATTTTCATTTATAATAGGGATGAATTTGGGTATATCCATAATAAATATTTTGTTAATTCATGTGTTTATAAACATTTTGAACAATATCTTATAGATGTTTTAAGGTTGTATAAGAGATCCCTTATACTTCTTTTGTAAAAACTTGCAGGCGGAAACCCATGACCACCAATTTTAAAGAATATCATTAAGAAAATCTCATTTATAAACATATTTCCAATTAAGTTTTAATAGTGTATGAAAGTCAGTCTTCTATTCATTTACTTGAATGTTGCAAGACGCCAAATGCCAAAGCTTTTTCACCATTGCAATTGTTGGACAATAAGCTGTACTTAGCGTGTGCGGGATGCTTTTTCTGATACTCGGACAAATTACTATTAAGGAGTGGAGAATGGTAGCTCAAGGTTCTGAAACTCAGACAAAGAACTCATGTTATCTTTAGTGGCTACTCAGCCACTAATTTTTGGTATGTTAATCCTTTCTGGCTTCATGTTCATTGGCTATCAGAAATTTAATGTGGACTTTGCAAAGAGAAATATGAACAACTATGGATCAAACGAGAAAACCATTGTGATTTAGAGTTGTGTCTGGAATACATCAGGAATCTAAAGTAGTTCGTGTCAATTGGTTTGACATATTCATCATTTGACCCATTCCATGTGGCTCGAAACATTTGGTTAGTAATTTACTTCTTTGGCTTTATTAACCCTCTAAACATGTATGTTAATGTATATATTACTACGTATATTCATAAAAATGTTCAGATACAACCAATTTAGTAAAAAATATTATGACATATTTTAGACTTTCAGGTATATATCAGGTTACCTGCACTACGCCTCTGTGGTGTATTTGAGCTATGCTAGAGATCGATATGACTAAAAAAAATCCAATAGAATTTTGGTCCAATAACTTCTATTTATTAGGAACTAATGGGCCCTATAGACAAAATAACATACCAAAGGGCTGTAGTTAAAAGTTAGCAACTTTAAGACTAATGCCATTGCTACTGTCTCGCAACTGTAAATGCAACCTTTTTTAACCATAGTGTCACACTATTTGAGTCATTATTAGTATCTTATAGGGAGGGGATGTGGGTTTCGGCAATGTGCATAGGAACTTTATAAACTTATGCGAAGGAGGGATTAGGAGAAATATAAATGTGTTGGCTATTTGGTTCAACAACATCATCCTATAATTGCATTCCGTTTCAGTCAACATAACACAACTCAACCCATTAAATAAAAGTAGCATGACCATTATCTTTCAACAAAACAAAATTAAATTTATAGTAATTGACCTACTCACACTTCTTAGAGGTGAAAAAATAGGCAGGTCGGGTTGGACAGTGGGTCTAAATACGTTCTGAAAACGGATAGTTTTGGTATATGTTGGAGCAGGTCATTTCATAATTTGTTATTATGCTTCAGATTATTGACGCCGTTTTGGGCTAAATAAAACTATAGACAATTTTGTGTGCGACGCTTTGATTATAAACACCAAATAACACTAACAGTTTATAAGAGCCCAAAAACAAAAATCCACTAAATTTCTTTGAAAACCACAGTACAAATAAGACGTTAACTAATAGTACAACTCAAGGCTAATGCACATCCTAATACCATAACCTACCATTATATTTGATTAATTTTAGTGTAGTGAATTCTTTAAAAGTTCATAATTCGATACTTTTTGCTAAAGATGACCATTTAGGATGTTCTCGGTTTGTTTCTAAACTTCTTTTTTCTTTTTTTCTTTTTTTTTTTTTTTTTCTTTTTTTTTTTTTTTCCTTTTTAAAACTTTAATAGACCACGTTTTCCAACAAGAAAAATACAATGTAACCTCTGGTGGTATAGTTGGTAATACTTTGCTCAATACCACGTATGCAAATAAGCCCTTTAGACAATAAGATGATGTATAGATCGAGATACTTTGCAGCATGACCGTGATTGCCACGGTTGCAAAGTAGATCGAGATAATTTGGTAGGGAAAAATATATGCCATGTATACATATGGTTGTGCTTAAATACAAACAGGTATATTCTTTCATCAATTTATATGAGGAAAGTTTAAAAGCACAACTTTTAATTCGGTAATTATGGTTATAAAATCACGATTTGTAGTTATTTCTTTTACGAAAGCACTTCCAAATGTTATTTTATTTTGTGCTTAAAGAATCAAAATGTTGTTAAATGATATCTTGAAGGTCCCATTATGCTGCCCAACCAAGGTTTTAGTGAGCTAGACCAGTTAAGGCATAGAAGTTCGAGCCCTATGGTATCTTCAAATCTTATGTCAGGTGGTCCAGGTTGTGGAATTAGTGGCTGGGAATACTGTTCCACCAGAGGTACTTATGGATTTAATCTCATATTCATCATGTATATATCTTCTTCTATAGCTATACTATACTATGTTAAATGGCGTATTAAAGCTCATTTATAAATACATTGTTTAACTAAATGCATATGTTGAGGCACGACAAAAAAACACTATGACACCAGAAACAACATAAGAAGCAAAAAAAAAAAAAAAAAAAAAAAAAAAAAAAAAAAAAAAAAAAAAAAAAAAAAAAAAAAACAATAGAAAAAAGCTTTCACGGGATACTTATACTTGATGGAGATCTGAAACTATTCTTTTTCAACGGTAGTTTTTAATTGGGCGGAAAATATTAAGAACCATACATTATTTTTATTCCTAAGGTGCATCAGTTGAAGGGATGCTAATGCCAAACCTAACTACCGGAGTGGCTCTTCCTTAAAGCTTAGGCTCGGTATGCTGCCAATGCGAATACAGCTTCAGCAACTCCAACTAATCCAACAAATGTTATTTAGTATTAGAAATTTTAATGTATGAGATAACAACACTTTGCCTATCTTTGAAATGTAGTATTCATACGCGTTCTCTTGACCTACTTTAAGGCGTGCATGATATCTCGAATACTAAAGTTATTGTTCAAGAATTATTGCTGGTATATGTATGTATGATAATTAGCAGTAATTACTCATTAGTTAGGGCACGTTATCCGGCGTAATATGTTCAAAGATTATTGCGAATATAGTGCGAGTTGTTATTTGTATGGCCAACAGGTTTACCTTTTTATTCATTTTTGTAGTTATGACTACCCGATGCAAAATGCATATGATATCTCACGAGGGCCCAGACAGTTGCAAAATATACCTACAGTTTCGAGGGTCCATAATGGTTGTGCACAGTCATTATCCGCAGGTAAACAATTGTGCATTTTCAATCGTCGTTGAACATGTGTATCAGGAATATATACTTATATCTATATTGTTAAGCCTTATTCAACTTCTATGGCACTATTTATTCATTCTCTTATTCAGATATGCCTGGGCAAACAGGAACCACTCCCACCACTGAAGGTAATTTCATTACTTATGCTTGACCACTGTTAGTAGAAACGTTGCAACTAAGACTTGGATTACTGTTAATTAAATAAATTCCTCACTCTTTTACCAGGTACTCTCATAACCAAGAGTCATATTTTATGCCCATACATTGTCAGTTAATTAAATAAATTCCTAACGATAATCAACTTATTCAAATTTGAAGGTCACTGCATCATGGAGGGCTACTCACAAAGTCAACAATAACCGCTCTTGAATACAATGGCATGGTCTTGCAGGTGGTTCTATAGATCAGAAATGGGTGACGGTGAGCATAAAAATTACTATTATTTTTTACATTGGTTGCTTCAACCTGTGTATCTGTACAGGTGGCAATTTCGACCAATTTGGTCACATGAATACAAAAAAAAATTAAATAGGAATCTGGTCGTACGGGTTAAAATTTGCACAAACTGTATTTTATCTATCGAATACAACACTCTAAAAAATGCCTTTTATTCAAAGAGTTAAATTAGTATTACCGTAACAGTTGACCCTTCGTCAAGTTATTTGTCTCTTCCATTTGAAACCAAATACACTCATCCACTTCCACCATTGCAGTCACTAATGGAGGTTTAAAAACAAGATATTTCAAGCTCGCAAAAGTGAAGATGGTATTCATGTGTGTTTGGCATAATACTGATATTTATTTTTGTGTTTGGTAGAAGGTTGAGACTATATATATTATGATACCCATCATACGGTGAACACAGTTAACGGAACACACTACATCACATCCAAAAAATAATGATAGAAGAACACAAATAAAAGATTGTTCATGCATTAACTATGAATTTAAATATTAAGAATGAAACATGAATTTTCCTTACATACTTTAACTTAGAGTTAAACGTTTATATTATTCGTTGAGTTATTAAATCTTCCTATCAAATTATCACCTAACATTGTTTATTACTAACTTTTGAAACTAAACAAATGAAAAAGGAAAGAAAAGAAAAGAAAAACGTGAATTTTCATTTAATTGGAGATCATTCTTTTGAATTTCTATATTGCCCAATGTTAGATATAATTTGAAAGCAAATGCGACAGCATGTACTTCTTCACATACCTGCGTAATGCCTGAACAGTTACGTGGTGCCCATGTCGATAGGTGACCGGCCTTTAGGTGTCACATATGTAAATAGCGGCCGCCATGGCCAAAGAAATTCTTAATCAACCCATTCACAAGTTACAGGTCGAATTCCATAGTATGTTATTTAGTACTGACTTCTCACTTCTTTCCTAACATTTACATTCGTGCAGGAAAGGATTTCTTTAAATTGACAGCTACACAATTGAAATCCTTTACGCTGCTTCTTTTGGCAACGAGAAGGAAACTTTGTGTACAGTTGAAGCTCATATAGACAGGTTTGTTTACCAAATCAGTTAACCAAAGTCTCATTTTTATGTGCTTCTTTGATTAGAGAGCATTTATTTGCTCAAGTTGGGTTTTTTCGACATAGGCCGGAATTTCACACGGACAACTTTACGTTGCTGTTTGTAGAGTGGACGAAAAAAAGGTTCGAAGGTGCTTTGTTGTGACAAGGACGGCGAATACACAAACTCAACAACAAGTGTTTTGTACAAATAAGTTTTAATTCGTATATGAATAATGGCTATATATATTTTTTACACTTATGATTGTTATGATTATAGTAATTAAACAAAAACTTTATTTTTTACTTCAATTATTGTGTCCATAATATTTAACGCTATTGAATATCTATCTAAGTACTATCGAAATTTGTCAAGTAATAAAATAAACTTAATCACATATTCCAATTGTGGACGCAAAATCATTACTTGCAGACCATGTAATTTAGTTGTTTTCATACTTTTGATTGTTCATTTTACATATAATACATGAACACCAATTTGAGTGTTTAACATATTTGTCATTATTCATTATTTATTTACCTCCGGTTAGGTTTTGTCAAACAATAAATTTCTGTTAACTACTATAAAAATTACTTAAACTTAAAAAATAACAACACAAATCTTATTTTACGCCAACCACACCTTCTCTTAAAATTTTTAAAAGTAAAGTAATACCATAATTCAATAAACAAATAAAAAAAAGAAAAAAAAAAAACACAACTTAAAATATAATTTTAAGTTAACTAAAACCAACCAAATTATAATTAAAAGTCATGCCCGGCCATCGGACGGGCTTTGAGGTCTAGTATATATATATTTAATTATAAATATAATATATATATTTATAAATACAATAATAAATATAATATTGTAAATATTTAATTCAATATTATATAATAGATACATATTGAATATATACCATACATATATATGTGATATATCATATACCAATATATATATATATATAAATACGTAATATATATATATACGTATATATTATAATATACCGTATATATATCAATCGTATATATATAGCATATACGTATATATTCATATAGTATAATACATATACTATATATAATACATATACATACTATATAGATAGTAACATAAATAAATACATATATATAGAATAATATAATTATATAAATATAAATATAAATATGTAAATATATATATATATATATATATTACTATATTAGTAATAATATATATTATCTTCTTATAAAACAAACATTGAACTCATTTTTGTGTCGATTTCGCAGTTTGTTTTGATTTTTTTTATGGATTCATTAATGGTAATCGGTGGGTTTCCTTATTATATGAATGTTTTTATAGATGGGTATTTATCCGTATGAAAGTTGTGTGAGGGCGGGTTTTTCTAATATTGGTTTATGCATGCCAATGCCTTTGAATTTCCCTATCTAAAAGTTTGTGTGTTGTTTACTTGGTGCTATTATACCTGAATGTTGGCNTATATATATATATATAAATATATATATATATATATATATATAAATATATATATATATATATATATATAAATATATATATATATATATATATATAAATATATATATATATATATATATATAAATATATATATATATATATATATATAAATATATATATATATATATATATATAAATATATATATATATATATATATATATATATATATATATATATATATATATATATATATATATATATATATATATATATATATATATATATATATATTGATCTGTCTGTTATAAAACAAACATTTGAAAAACTCATTTTGTGTTCTGATTTCGTCTTAGTTTGTTGATTTTTTATGTGATTCATTATATGGTATCTTGTGGGTTATCCTTATTAGTATTTGAATGTTTATGATGATGGGTATTTTATGCGTATGATTGTTGAGCGTGTTTTTTCTAATATTGTTTATGCATGCATGCTTTGATATTCTATCAAAAGTTTGTGTGTTGGTTTACTTGTTGCTATTAGTACCTGATGTTGGCCTTGTGGATTATTACTACAACATAACATGTTTCTATTTTATTTCATTAGATAGTATTTGGTACTTTACTAATGTTTAACATTGGCAAAATATCGATCTTGTGTTTCGAAACATATATATCTTTGTGTGGTTGTCTGTTGATTTGGAATAGCATGCATGTTTCACGTGTAAATGGAAGCCATGTAAATTTCATAGAGTTGTGCACATGAAATAGTGAGGTATAATTCATAGATACACTTCAATATGTTTTGTTATTACTGTCCCTTAATTGCCCATGGGTTATTTTTCTTATGTTTGTGTGCAAGTATGATAACATATTATCATCTTTATGTTCTTTAATGTTGGCAAAATATCAATCTTGTGTTTCGAAATGTAATTATGTCATGCTGATAGATGACCTCAAGTAACAAGGGAAAACAAAATACATAACCTTATCGTTGTCAATTTAAATTTTGCATGTGCATTTAGGATTGCATTGGATGTATTGATGGTACATACATAGAAGCATGTATTTCGGAGCCTCGACAAATACCCTATATAGGTATAAAGAGGTTACCTACTTTCAATGTAATAGCAACATGTGATTTTGATATGTATTTTACCTTTATATCGGTTGGATGGGAAGGATCTGCACATGACACACGTGTTTTTCTTCATGCCATAAACACCTCATCAATGAACATCCCAAGGCCTCCTCAAGGTAAGATGATGTATCAAAGTTATTATTTTGCATATTTCATTGTTATTATTAACTTATTGTTTATAACTTATTATACTAGGTAAATATTATTTGGTTAACAAAGGATATCCAGATAGAAACGGATATCTAATACCATATTCCAAGACAAGATATCACCAATCTCAATTTGAGTATGAGCCTCCAAACAACATGCAAGAAGCTTTCAACTGCTTTCATTCTTCTTTACGAAGTTATATTGAAAGATCATTTGGAATCTTAAAGAAAAGATGTAAAATACTTGGACGAATGCCTAAATTTAGTGTCAAAACATAGATCGATGTTATTACGGCTACATTTGCTTTCCACAACTACATTCGTAGTTATTCAGAAGAAGATATGATGTTTAGTATGATTGATGAACATCCAGAATACATACCACATGAAGAACTTCGTGATGTTCGTGGTCATGAGAGTAATAATGAGACCTGAATGAATGATCATCTAATGAGATGAAGCAAACCTGTAATGCTATTGCTACCTTAATATGGAACGCACGACGAAGATAATTATTTATTAGCATTTTCAATCATGTATCTCAATGCCTTTTGAACTTTAACAACTTATTGCATGGCAATTTTAATCTATAGTATTTCATATTTGAGTTTTTTTATCATGTTCTTTTTTGTCATTTTATATCTCCAGCTACTTTGCCAAACAATGCTTTATATAAACAAAAATCTAGCAATCAACTTTGAATATAAGCTCCTACTCCAGCAACCCGCTCCAACTCCCGCTAGTATTGCCAAACATGGGAAGCGTTATTGTGGTGCACACCTTAAAATAGGAGAAAATAGGCACTAATCTTAGCCATTGGATATACCATTGATGATGTCATTAGATCAAATAATGATATCATTAGATAAAAATTGAATGAATGGCATTTTGGTAAATAACTTCAACTTGGTGGCAAAATTTACGACACCACTTGTTGAGTAACTGACGCATCTTGTGTTTTCTTTCTCAAGTATCTATTTTTAAAAATTATGTTTAATAAAATTAGTTTTATACTAAATTAGTATTTCCTAGATCACCACCGGTCTAATTCTTTTAATATGACTCATGGTTTAATAAATTAGCTTAAGTGGTACATTATGTCATTAGATTAAATAGTGACACGCCATATTTTGTGATACATTCGTAATGACCCACAAATTGGTTTTTTGACACACTTAATTTTATGATATTTTAAGCGACACATTTAGTTTATTGATACATTTTAAGTGACACATTTTGTAGAGGGGAATAGCAATGGAAAAGGCAAAAGGAATATAAAGGTAATCAAATTCATTACCCCCAAATTAGTGGGTAATGACTCATTACCCAAAAGTGGGTAATGGGTGATTACATTATATAGTACCACACATTATTATTCATTATGTTACCCATTTCTTATGGCTCATACCCCTTTAACCAAGCACACCCTTAGTTTCATAATACATTTCAAGTGACACAATAAGTTTTTTGACACATTTTGTTTCATGATACATTTAAGTTTTTTGACACAGTTTCATGGTACATTTTAAATGATCACACATAATAAAAATAATTCAAACTATTTTTAAACGAGAGACTATATTTTTTTGGTCTAACCTTTGATATTCAGTGTTTCATTTTATTGCAGCCTAGTAATTATATAAAATAATTCAAATTAGCACGGAGTAAACGTATATGGTTGTATGAAAGTTTTTCTAAGCATACTAACAAAGTTAGTCAAACATAATTTATAACTTAAGAGCAAGTAAAAACCGCATCTGATTCTTGAAATTATCTAACAAATGAACATGAACAAGATTCAACACAAGGCGAAATAGAGATTTCATCATCAGTAAAGGACTCGACGACGACGATGAACGATCTCGTTGTCTTGTTTTTTCTCAACGAAAAGGATATGGTGGCCGAAACAAGCAAGAAAAAACCGGCCACCGGTTTTGTCATTTACAACAACGGCGGTTACTCACATGGTAGACGAGGCCGACTAATGATCATAACCAAATTTAGGTGGCCGTAAATGACGAGGTTCGTCTTTTTGGTCGCCCAAAAATGCCCAGAAAACAATGGAGAGCATTATTTTTTTATGTGAGATGGTGGTTATCTTATAAAGATGAAGAGCTTTTTTTTTATTTTTTATTTTTATTTATTTATTTATTTTTTTTTTGTGAGTGGAGATGAGACATTATTACGGCAGTTACATAGAGTTGAGGAAGTTAAATACCTTATTTGCCCTTTTGAGTTATTTAGTTTATCTATTTGAGTTTTAAAGAAAGGTGACACTTGTCAAATTTGGATTGGTACCTATTATTTTGTATTTTAAAATGTTCACCACATGAACGCAAATCTATATATATATATATATATATATATATATATATATATATATATATATATATATATATATATTAAGATAAGATACATTGGCCTTTTAAGTCATAGGGTGAGTATTTGTATGATTTGTAAATTTAAATTAATTTTATGTTTATTTTATTGATTGAAATTTTCTTTAAGAGGTTACTTTGTTCAATTAAGTATTTTTTTTAGGGCAAATTACCTGAAAATGTATGCAACTTGCCACTTTTTCTCATTGTATGTAGCTTTCTCTTTTTTTTTTCCCAATGTGTCACTAAACTTGCTAAATTCNTAAAAACGTGTTTAGAACCGTGCATAAAAACGTGTGTATAAAAACGTGAATAAAAATGTGTATACAAATGTGTGTATGAAAATCCGTATAAAAACATGCATAAAAACGTATATAAAAATGTGTGTATAAAAATGTGTGCAAAAACGTGTAAAAAACGTACATAAATTTTAAAAATTATAAAAGTCATCTAACTTGTTACTTTTTGTCATTGTATGTAGTCATGATAAACGATCGTTAGTCTAAAGGACTAACGGTGCAATGATAAACCTAACGACCGTTAGGTTAACCTGCTCCAGAAGGTGAATCAAGTCACCGCTACACACAATGGACGGATTTAGCAAGTTTAGTGACACATTGGGAAAAAAAAAAGAAAGCTACATACAATGAGAAAAGCAAGTTGCATACATTTTCAGGTAATTTGCCCTTTTTTTTTATGACATATTATCATGAAAATATGGCTTTGTGCCTTGAATATGTTGCTTGCTGGATATTTTGGGTTAAATTGTGAGCTTTGTTAGATGTAAGCTACAAGTGTAAGACACAAGCATATTTAGTCTGATATGGATTTTAATCTCTACATAGGTCATCGAGCCAAAGAGTTGATCCGTTTTAGAAGTGACAACTGATCTATTTTAATATTTATAATGGCAATATGTGTCATGCATTAAGTATTTTAATGTTATTTAAGCTACATAAATGGTTATATATGTTATAAAAAATTAATGTTTTTAGTGCGCCTCGCATTCATGAATCCCGCACCTTGGAATGCGCCTCGACTCGAGGCTCTTTGCCCCCTTTGCGCCTTAGTGCGCCTTGAGCCTTTCAGAACACTGGTCGCAAGAGCATGACCCCAAGGCGTGCGTTCCAAGCCGACATCCGATAGAAAGTACCACATGGTCCAAAACTTCTTCGGTACTTAGCAAGAAGATGATAGACCTAGTGAGTAAGCTCTAAGTCACGAATCATGTGACTAGCTAATAAAGGAAAGGAATATATGGTTGGGAAGAAGGACGAACAAATATACTTCTAAAAGTAGTTAAGAAGCAGGATCCGGCGGCAGCGCATTTCTCAAAGGCGGTTACGAGCTACGCATAAAGATAAAAGAGCACGGTTATCCAAGGACATGGGGTCAAAGGTATCAATACCAACACACCCATGCTTTTAACCACCGGATATTAGCATAGGACGATATCCGTGATATGGGTTAAACGACAAAACATCTTGCCTATACCAAGCCAAAGGCCATTCGAAAACAGGTTTTTTCACACACCTTACTCTTTGCTTTCAATCCTTTAGACATATATCTATTCTCACATCTAAGGTTGATCGTGAGATCCCTTCCCTCGCTACGACTAATAGTGTTTCACGTGAGCATATTCTATCTCACAGCATCCATTCCATCGGACCAAGCGGCCAGACTCGGTCGATTGTGAAGAACCAATAGTATGGCCAAACTTTGTATCATTAGTATTCAAATTGTTGATTTACACATAAAAGTTTAGACATCGTGCACTAACCTCTGTAAAATGAAGACATATGCGGTTATAAAAAATAAAAGGAAAGGTTTGGTTGTATGAATTTTTGATGCTTTGATCTTTAGATAACCGGAAAAATAAACTTTTTCAAACATAACATAAACTAATCTGTTAGCATTTAAATTTTATAGAAAAAGTGATGGTCGGTCTCATATGTAATATAGTGTGTCGTGTAGGTAGAATTAGTCATTGGGCCTTGGACTAGTTAAGCTAACATGTTATAAGTTAAGACTTAAGTATAAAACCAAGTCCAAGCCCAAGCCCATCAAAGCCTTTAGGGCATCCACGAATTGTACTATATATACACCTCAAACTCTCATTTGAGGTGTGTGCTTGTATGTGTTTTATGTGTGTTTTCTCTAATATAAGTTCTATTCCGTACGTCTCATATTATACATCAAGTCACCATCTTTCTCATCTCTTTTCTACATATTATACGTGATTTAGATTGATAAAGTTGTGTTCTTTACGTTATAACAAGTGGTATCAATCGCCTAACAATGATTTAGGAGTGTTTGAGTTTGTTTTGTTTCGTATTTTTGAAGTTTTTCTCACGTTTTTATACAAAAATTTCGTATCTTTCTTGTTCTTTTGTGTTTTTAACACTCTTTTGTTTACAAACTAGTGTTATAAACCGTTCTCAACAAGAAAGTTTCAATTTTTTTGCATAAAATCAAGCTTTAAAAATCGTCCTTGTTTTTGTACTTGTTTTCGAAATTTTAAAAATTTTCATAAAAATCATCAAGTTTGCAACTTTCTTGTAGTTTTGGTGTTTTTAAGCTTAGAAGTACAAAAATCTTGGATTAAAAACGTGATTTGGGTGTGCTTTTTTGAAAAACAAAAATATGCCAAATTTTGACCACTTATCGAGAACCTTAGACCCTAATTTATCGAGATCCTTCATACTTGCTTCCTTGGTGTTTTCGTTGATTACTCAGTGCATTTCTCTCTTGTATAAGAAAGAAAACACTTCGACTTGGTGGATTGTTTCGTTATTGTATAATCTCGAAACTTGGTTATTTGTTATCGAAATCTTGAAATTTATCGAGATCTTCACAAAAGTTTCGAAATCACATATTGTTTTCGAAATCTAGTGAATATATCGAAATTCTTTTCAACTTTGTCGAAAACATACTTTATCTCATCAAAGACACAGATCTCGATAACTTGTCTCCACTTTATCGAGAAACTTCATCTTATCGAGATCACTGGCCATTTATCGAGAACTTGGATCTTATCGAGAACTTGGGTCATTTATCGAGAACTTGGATAATTTATCGAGAACTTGGTTAATTTATCGAGAACTTGGGAATTTGGTTGATTTATGACGACTAAACTTCAAACGGCTATAACTTTTGATCCGTAACTCCGTTTTGGACGAAATACCTGTCAAAACGACCGTGAGATCGAGGAGAACGACACGTTGAATATCTAAAGATCATTCAACCCAACCTTCAAGGTCTAAATCCTCTCCGAGAAGAAGTTATTGAGGTTACAAGTTTTTAGAACCGATTTTCACCTCAAACCATACACCAAACTCAACTCCTATTTCGTTGGAACGATCCTAAATCAACTTTATCAAATCATCACTGAATCAATGGCAACTCAACAAGATATTCATGCTGCCGGTGCAGAAAACCGTCCTCCTATGCTTGAAAAAGGTGGTTATCTTCCATGGACAAGCCGTATGCTTCGCTACATCAAAACCAAAGAAGATCTTGGTAAACTCATGATCAAATCCATTGAAAACGGTCCATTCCAGCCAAAAGAAATCCTTGATCCGGGTAATCCAGATGGAACACCTCCTATTCAACCATTCTATCGTCTCCAAAAAGAAGAAGATTACACAGCTGAAGACTGGAAGCAGATTAGAGCAGATGATATGGCAATGCATCTCATTCAACTTGGTTTACCTCGTGAGATCTTTGCTGCAGTCGACAGTTGTCAAACAGCTTATGCTATGTGGGAACGAGTTAGAAGACTTTGTCATGGAACGGAAATTGGACAACAAGATGTTGAGAACAAGCTTCTAACAGAATGGGAAAACTTCACATCCACAGCAGGTGAACAGATTGAATCATACTACACCAGGTTTTGTACCTTGATGAATGAGCTGATTAGAAACAAGTTGGAACCACGACAAATTGTGACAAACATCAAGTTCATCAACAATCTACCAGAAGAATGGGGTCGATATGTCACAATTGTCAACCAAACAAAGAATCTTCATCAGGTGGATTATGATCAACTCTATGACTTTTTGAAGCAAAACCAAGCTGAGGCAAATGAAGTTAGGAAGGAAAAGGTGGCTAAGAATCATGATCCTCTTGCACTCATTGCTACAACACCAACACCTCTACCAGTGAACACACAACAACCATCATTATCTTCCACTCACAACTATGTGCAACAACCATACGTTTCACAACCAACACCTATCTATCAACAATCATTCTACCCACAACAACACGAAGTCATTCCACAACAACTACCAGATCAACAATTCCAAGAACCCGAATTCACTGATAATGATGAGAATCTTGCTGCAATAACTCAAGCATTTGCTCTTCTGACTAAGGCATTCCAAGGACGCTATTCAACTCCAACTAACAACAACCAACGAATTTCATCGAACACTCGTAACAAGCAGATTGCTCAACCGAGGTTCAACATGGGCAATACGGGTCAAATGGTTGGTGTTATGGGGAATCAGCAAGGATATGCTACGGGCTTTCACATGGGGAATCAGAATCAGATGGGTCAGTATGCAGGAAATAGGATGGGTCAAAGGAATCAGATGGGTCAGTTTGTTGGGAATCAGCGGGGTCAGTATGTTGGTAATCAGGCTATGGGTAATCAGGTTGGAAATGTTGCAGCTCAGGTTGGAGGGAATAATGGTAATGTGAACGTGAATCAGGGAAATTTGGTTAAGTGTTTCAATTGTCAGGGTGTCGGTCACATGGCAAGGAACTGTCCTTCTAGGGTGGATAAGAAAAATCCTGAGTACTTGCAGAAAGCATTGATGTTGGCTCAGAAGCAGCAAGCAGGATTTCAGTTGAATGCTGAGGAGATTGACTACATGGCACTCATGGATGATATGGAAGATTGTGAAGATATTGATGCGAACTGCATATTCATGGCGAATCTCCAGGAGGCTAAGTATGACACAGATTCTGAGACACCGCCGGTTTTTGATGCTAATGTGATATCTGAGGTACCATTAAACAATTCTTTCAACAATAATGATATGTTTAATATGTCCCCTCATGAGGAACAGCATTCTGAGACACAAGTATACGATTATGATACATACCAGGAAATGCCGAATAATAGCAATATTGATTCGTCAAATCCCGATATGAATCATAATGGAGGCTTTGTTTCACAGCATGCTGAGAATGATGAGGAAACACGTGCTTTATTTGAATCATTGTTGAATAATTGTCAAATTGAGATTGAGAATGTGAAAAAGGTCAATCGCGAAGCTAAGGCCGCGAATGCTAAATTGACCGCTGAGCTTGCGAGATACAAGGAAAAAGAAAAAGCTTTTCAATTTCATACACAAAGATTGTCTGAATTAGAAACTGGTTATCAAAATTCTGTTTCAAGGGAAAAACATTTGCAAATAAAATATGATACACTTGATGTTAATTTACAAAAGCAAATTAGATCCCTAAATGCGGAAATTTCTGATTTACAAAACCAACTTTCTAAACATAAAACAGCTTATACCAATCTTCAAAAAGAACGGGATGAGTTGAAAAAGGAATTTGCAAAGAAAGAAGATAAGCTTTTAGAAGAAATCAAAGAGTCAGAAAATAAGATTGCAAAACTTGAAGATTTGTTGGTTAAAACGGGTCATTCATCACAATCTCATAAAATGATTGCAAATCAGACAGATCCGATTTACCACACAAAATATAAAATGGCTCTTGGTAACAAAACTCCTTGTAATCTCAAGAAAGCCCAGCAAGAACAGAATGTGATTTACAATGCTAATGTGATATATGAGAAACATGATCCTCCTTATGTGCGTGATTATGATGATACAATAGCTCATGCGGAAGAGAGTCAAAACAAAATGAAACAAAAGAATCCAGATTTGAAACCGATTGATTACAACAAATGGAACGAAATTAATGGAATCACTTTTGTCCCTCAAAAACAAACACCAAATGTTTCAAAATCATCAATTTTCAAGAAAATGCTTTCAAAACCACAAGTTGTCTCTAAAAATCTTTCAAAAATGGAACAAATGTCGTCAGACAATCCTTTTAACACAAGTGAAACTAGAGGCATACTTGATGATGTGAAAAAGAGAATCAAAGTTCTTCAAAGCATTGTTGATTCCAAAACCACAATCGGTATTGAAAATTGGCATTCGAGTTTTCACAAAGAAATGAAAAAGGTGTTTCAAACAGAAATTACAATCCCACTGTATAACATCAGTGCGAGAGTAATTCATCTTGAAAATGCTTTGTTAAAAGAAACAAAAGACTTTGTCAAGGACCATCAATCCCTGGTAAAGGAAGTTAATGAAACTCGTGAAAACATAAAACTTTTGGATAGATTAAATGACTCTCTCTTCGAAGCTGTTATGTCTACTGACATTATGTCTATTATTTTGCAAACATATTCTGTTGAGGATGATGAAAGACTTCGAACTGAGACCTCCGCACTTGTTTCAAAATATGAAAATGCTCTTATTAAACTTGAAAAAGAAAATGTCTCATATTTTAAACAACTTGATCAGAAAAAAGAAGAATGCAAGTATGACAAATTGTCGTATGAGCGTGCCTTCAAGGACATGAAAGAGCAAAATGATCTTTTGAGGGCTCAGTTAGAAAGTCTAAAAGGAAAGGGTGTGGATACTAAGTTTGCAAAACCATCGACTTCGGAGAAACCAAATGCTTCAAACACATTTGAAAAACCAAAAATGTCAATTTCCCGGTTTGCTCCTAAAGTCGAT
>LBNU01016402.1:1340-27782 GCA_014162995.1 Artemisia annua | reverse complement strand
TGAGTCTAGGCCAAGAGATTCATTCAACAGATCTCTTGGACACACTGAATAGTTCCATTACACTTGGTGATTTACAGTCAATGCGTACCAGTTGGTAACACCTATCGAGTCCCTCGCAGTTCTTAGGCAACTGCAGAGAAGCGTTTATTTTGAGAGAAATTTCTTATGTATTTCTCAATCGAGTTGAACGTAAATGGCCTGCCAGGTTCAACATCAAAGCCCTGACGCAGGTCCTTCGGTAATCTCTTGTGGTTACGCTTAGTGTTCGCGGTGATTCCAAACGGTCTACAGTCGTGGGTGATCTCCAGCGACACTCACACCTATAGTGGGTTGTCTTCGGGTATGTCTGGTGTAAGCTCTTTCGAGTGGGGTATCGATTAGGACACTCGCCATGGGTAAGGATATGGAAAAGTCTTCACAATATGTCGTTACGATCTCTAATTTCAAACCTGGTAGATGTACGGCGCGATGATTTATTACTAACTGTTTTATGAGGTACAACCACCACATAATTTCGCCACATGCTCGGCAGTACATACATCTTTTTCAAAGTCAAATGAAAGTTCTCACCAAAGATCGATGCATAGAAGAGGTCAAAGAAAGTTTCTAGCTTATGCTGAAGAATCTACAAGTTAAATGACAAAGATCAAAGTGAAAGAACGGGAAACAAATGTACGGTATGACAAAGACTAAAGACGTATGAGCATGCTGGAAAGGCGACTTAACTACAAAGACGATGCTGTGACGAAAGGCAGGATGGAATCAACAAACAAAGAACAAAGAACAAAAAGAACAAAGAAAAGTTTCATGGTATCAAAGATCACAAAGCATGAAGGAACAAAGACTAAAAAGACTTTCTACAACGACAGCACAAAGTTCAAATCAAAGATGACTAAGAGCCAAATCACAGGGGAAGTCATACCCACATTCGAACGACCATCCCTTAGGGGGAGATTGTTAGCATTTAAATTTTATAAAAAAAGTGATGGTCGGTCTCATATGTAATATAGTGTGTCGTGTAGGTAGAATTAGTCATTGGGCCTTGGACTAGTTAAGCTAACATGTTATAAGTTAAGACTTAAGTATAAAACCAAGTCCAAGCCCAAGCCCATCAAAGCCTTTAGGGCATCCACGAATTGTACTATATATACACCTCAAACTCTCATTTGAGGTGTGTGCTTGTATGTGTTTTATGTGTGTTTTCTCTAATATAAGTTCTATTCCATACGTCTCATATTATACATCAAGTCACCATCTTTCTAATCTCTTTTCTACATATTATACGTGATTTAGATTGATAAAGTTGTGTTCTTTATGTTATAACATAATCTTTGCCGTTTTACTTTTTAAATTTTTCTAAGAGTTCTACAAGAATGAGTATAATTTGGAACATCCTAAATAAAAGGTTTATCAACCAACAAATATCGTTTGATAAAACATGAATCAAATCAATTAACAGGGTTTTTGGGGTTCACAGGAACCGGTGGATGTTTGCCGTTAGTGTAGAGTTTCGTTAAAAACCACGATTTCTACTAAATGAACTTGGTCTCAAAAATTTTATTTTTACGATTTATACAAATAAATATCTTGTTTAGTACCAACAAAAGTACATATCTTGTTTAGTTAGTCAACTAATACGTCGAAAGAAATACATGTCCTCTTAATTTGTTTACCATGTAATATTTTATATGAAATTGTACCATTCACTTTATTTTTATTTCTATTATACTCGTAAAAAAATATTTGTGCACCAACTGACTTAGAGTCCTTGGGCCACCCCTATCAATCAATATAACAAAGCGGGTGATACAATATAATGATGCCTAGGAAAACAAAACTAGCTTTGTATAGGTAGATTAACATGGTTCAATGGCTTGAGTAAATCAATTTTTTTTTTTGTAAAATGCACGTTTGAGCGAAACCGAATGAAGCCATTCTACCTGGACAACATCATGTACGTAATACAGATATAATAGCATACCATTGATTAAATAACGAAATTTGCTAAATTCTCCTAAATTTATCTCCACTGATCTTTTACAACAAGATGACAAGTGATATCGATTATGTATTTAACTTTTATAGGTTTGCAATTTTGTATGAAGTTGAGATCCGCTGTAGCTGGATCAAGTTAGTCAATACAAACATAGAGGCTGGTAGCATTGACATTAATGAGTAAGACTCCATCGCCAACCTTTGGTGACTTTTTTTTTTTTTTTTTTTTTTTTTTTTTTTTTTTTTTTTTTGTGCCTATACGTTTATAAGAAATTGATTGAAAATGTCAAACTCATAGGTGTAATTAAGTGCAAAAGGTTAATAACCGGTAGGTCGAATTGGCCCATGATCGATTGTCTTTACATAATGTGAGAGCATATATGACTTACTCAACGGTTGTAGGTATGATGGTGCCAAAGACTACCAGTTGAGCTACGCGCCGTTGAGTTTTGTACAAATTGAGCTACGCCCATTTGCTTGTTTGCTTATAGTTTTAGGCTAATTTATCTAATGTTTGACATATCATATACTCGAGTTTATCTTTAAGTTTGTCATTCTTATATATAAGTGTCTTTTTCTCTCGATTTTATCTTTAAGTTTGTCATTCTTATATACGTATCTTTGCTTTTGAGGGTCGGAGTGAATAACGATGAATGCATTAAGGTAATAGGTTTAATAAAACTTATAACGCGAGGGATTTAATTATTAGATCTTAGTAAACATATTTTTAAGACTTGTAGTGAATGGATAGAGAAATTTGCTTTTGACGGCTTATATGCAATAAACAAAGCGAACAAACAAATAAACAAATCGATACTAGAACACAATGTTAGATGACTAGTTACTATTTATTGACATAGCACTTAACACATGTTTGTCGTTTGGTTAGTAGAAGAAAACATGGTATATAAAAAAACTTGTTACTAAAAAATTATGGAAATTCAATCGGGTTTTGTTCGTTTCGTGAAATTAAAGTAGACTAGAAGTTATCCTTACAATTGTATACTCGATCAGTTGTATTATTATAGCCATGCGCAATCAATTGTATATGGAGGACAAAACCACTCAATCATCACCGTCAAACGACATCGTAACCGTCACTCAAAACTCATCGTCAACTGCACGGGTGTTGAAGAGATTCAACCAGGGAAAGAACTCCGTTTGAGTAAATCTAGTATATCATCTTTGACTGAAATCTCAACTTTGAAAAGCTTAACAAATAAGGAGGAGCTTCAGCAGCAGCTGGATAAACTGAATTTCAACAAACATTTGAACATCATTGCTGGATGTCTTGTTCCCATCTTGCTTTCCTTTTTTAGTCTTTTTTCTTGACTAGCATCCAAGAATAAGGTGAATTTTCCAAACAGCCACTATGGGTATCTTGCTTCGGTTGTCATGACTGGTTTGGGAGCTTTTACTACAGTTTCTGTTCTTGTCTTTACCATGACCCCTTACTCATCAACAAATATCTTGAAGACACCCGTAATGAAAGTTTATGTATGGTTTCTGGTAGGAGCATCAATTGCTGCGCATGTGCTTTTGGGAATCGAGTTATTTGGGTCGTTTTCTCATGGGTTGGTTTCATGGATTCTTATTCCAGTCATCTGGCTAGGTGTAGGACGATGCTTTTTCATCAATGAGACACCCGTAATGAAAGTTTATGTAGGGTTTCTGGGAGCAGCATCAATTGTTGCGCATATGCTTTTGGGAATCGAGTTATTTGGGTCGTTTTCTCATGGGTTGCTTTCATGGATTCTTATTCCAGTCATCTGGCTAGGTCTAGGATGCTTTTTCATCAAATGAGTGACTTATTGGTTATGTGCATGTAATACTTTGTCATCAATGTGTGACCTAGAATCGAAGTTGCTTCATGCATGATACTTTATCATGATACGTTTGACCGGAAGTTTGGTAGTAATTTATAGGGATAATGATTTTCAAATGTATCCAACTTGACACGTTTTACTGAGTTGTGTATGGAACTTTTAATTTTGCTAACTTGGGGTCTGAACTTACTAATCTTTGCTAACTTGTGCACTAACGGGGTGATTAAGGTGTTTTACGTTTTTGCTTAACACGTTGGCATCCACGCAGGGCCTTTTTTGTCGTTTTATCTAAAGTTGGCATACACTCTTTTTGTCATTTTATCTAACCATGTATATCTCTATAGTACATTTTTTTTTCTAAGTCAACACATCAGAACCAAGATCCAAACTAAAAGAAGCCACATATATTCTACCTAACTGCTACAACATATGTGTACCTACAAGGCTACAACATACTTTTAACCTTTTCATTTCCAATTTATGGTTTAATTTTCTTTTTGGGTTTGTTGAGAAGCAAGACTCGACCACAGATCTGGTGAAAGTCATCATTGTTGTTGACATTCAAGTGGGTTTTATCACTTTATGTATGTTTTAATTAGAGTGTTGATAAAAGGGTTGGTGGTGGTGGGTAGGTTTAATTTCAAGGATTAAATAGTTTAGTATGAAGATGAAAACCATGGTTTAGTGATGGTTGTTGTAGATGATGATATAGATGATGATCGTGGTGGTAAAAAAAGAAGCAGCCGGAAAAAGATGTGGTCTTGTGGTGGGTTATGTTGTGGTGTAGATGATAGTGATGGCGGTGTGGTGGCTATAGTGATGGCGGCGACAGTATGGCGGTGTGGGTGGCAGTGGTAGAATGGACCTTGCCAAAAAATCTAATGAATTTGGTATTTGTGGGTTTTGAAAGTAGGTGTTTGGAAACCTATCACTGCTTTGTGTAAAAACGTCTCTCCAGCATTGTTTCTTGAATGTATAGAAGAAGGGGTTGCTTGGATTAACACTTCAATGATAATTGGCCCCTGTACGTTGCTGTATGTAAAGCAGTGTTGCCTTGTTTGTATGTGGAGTTTATTATTTCATACGATGACATGAGATCTTTGACTACCTGCATTCCATGACCAGTTCTAGTCATTTAGGGTTTGGTGAATTTGGGAAAAAGTGTGTCGTATCTGGATTTGGGAAAGTGGATTTGGAAGATAACGTTTTTATTATAAAAAAGTAATATAACGGAAAACGGGGTCAAAATAACGGCATTTTTTAACAATAAAACGGAGTCAACAAGGTCCACCTTGCCAACTCACCTAATCTCTTTGCCATGTGGGATGAGTACACAAGTTAGCAAAGATTAGTAAGTTCAGACCTCAAGTTAGCAAAATTAAAAGTTTCATACACAACTCAGTAAAACGTAGCAAGTTGGATACATTTAAAAAAATAAATAAATAAAATAAATAAAAAATAATAATAATAATAATAATAATAAATAAGTCGGGATCCCTCCGAATACTATATTTTGTGGTAAGTTGAACTTAAAGCTCCGATACCATAAAAGATAGCAAATAGAGATACTATTTAATTGTGTTTTTGTGATTACATATGTATTTATAATAAACACATACCTTAACGAACAAGCAATACAAACCCTAACCCAAACCCACAATTAAGTTTGGGCCAAACTAGTCATCTAATACACAAGATTTTACATGGTCTAACCGATGCGGTGTCATGGACTAACGTATATGTGGACATACAAACGTATATTTTCTAGTCTAGGCATATCATTAAGTGTTACAAACATACATCCTTAACTAGAATATTTATACCCGAAAGGCAAAGCTCTTGGAAACAATATTGGGACGAATCTTAAACTTCGATAGACAATAACAATCTCATTCATATAAAACTAGCAAGGTATCTGCGCGTTGCGGCACGAGTCATGTAATTAAAAGTTTCAACAAACAATGATTTTTGATAATATATTTTTCGTGACAATAACTTAGAATGTGCTACTTGGATTAGTATGAATAATCGGAAGTAACAAACATAATAATAACTGGAATTCACAATATTAGGTAAATTCGTAGTCAAGATTGGTAATTTATTAGTATTGATTGATGAATGGTACAATGGATTATCGAGAGAGAGGATTGAATCAAAGCTAAAATGATAATGAAATGAAAACGAGTATTTAAACTATGAACAAGGCGAGAAAATTAAGTAGTTATTTGGTTGTTTGGTTTATTACGTGAGTTCTTGGATCCGTTACTTTTCAACAAATAACGTAACTTTATCGAAGATGTGAATTTTAGGTTTTAATAACGTTAAACAATGACAAACTATATTATGTTAAAAATAGATAGTAAATAACATAAGGGAAAAGTGAATATGGGGCTGTCTCAAATATAAGCTTACATGCGAAACCATAAAAAATCACTAAAAAAATACGTCATTTTTGTTATTATATTTTCAAAATTTGAGTAGTGGAACTAATATATGCATAGTGAAACACATTTTAATGGTGAATTAAATCAAATCATTGTTGAATCTATAGCTAATTTGTTAGTTAATGAAATCACCTAACAATATGATGTAAAAAATGCATGTATCAACGTGAACCCAACTTAAGTGATGTTGTGATGAAATCAAGAGAAAACACGAATATTGTGAAGGACATGATACAAATGAGGTAGATTTGATGTTTTTCTTGTTAAAACGACGTAATTTTTGATGGTTTCACATATAAGCTTAGATGTGAGACAACCCCATATTCACTATCCTCATAACATAAACATTTATTTATTTATTTATTTTGATAGATTGTATTAACTTTTATTTCATGAATGCTTTTAGTGTGTTTGAGGAGATTTAAAAATTTATTCTAATAGCTTGTTTGATTTGTACAATATGATTTATTGATTACTTTTTTGCATTGATGACTATTTTAATGATTACGTTAATTGAAGGTGTTAAATAAAATTTGGTGCATAAGTTAATTGTATAGCATGCATGTATAGTTGCATTGCTTAATATTTAAGTTTACAATGTCTTAATTATTTAATGAAATAGATGATCTTCTTCTATTATATGCAGTTTAGATATATCTTATACACGCAGTAGTTCAATATAACAAGCCAAACATCACCATCGGAAAAACATGGTCCAAAATGAAGGAAAAGACGTGACTGGTATGGAAGCATAATTGTTAGTCTTATTAGTTTACGTAATAGACTGTTTAACATATACTCCTTCCGTGTTAAAATAATTGTTCTCTAACAAAAACAGACTGTTTAAGAAAAATATAGTACCTCCGTCCCACATTAAGTGTCCACTTTTACTTTTCAAAGTCTTTTTCGTTTAACTTTGACCTTAAATATATTTGTTTGTGTTATATAAAAATTAATGAAAATTATACAAATGAAAATACATTTAAAAACTTCATTCATCCATATATCTTGCATCAAGTATTACATAACACGAACAAAAAAAATTAAAGTCAAAGTTGAGGACAAAAGACTTAAAAAAGTCATAGTGGACACTTAATGTGGGACGGAGAGAGTAATTATTATTGTTTTTTTTTGGCGGTCGATAGTTTACCTCAAACTAATTAATTAGTTGTATCTTTAATTTTTGTAATAATATTTTTAAGAGTAAAATACACCGTTGGTCCCTAAACTTTCCACGAAACATCACCAGGCACCCTAACTTTTCAAAATCGTCGCCTGGCGTCCAAAAGTGTGGGTTTAGTGGCCGAATGCGTCCCTTGACCAGAAATGGTGAGGTCAACGCACGTTTTATATTCTAGTTTCAGGGGCATAATAGTCCAATCACTATTTAACTATATCTAACCCAAGCTAAACCCGACAGTCAACTTGAGGGACCAAATGTGAACACTCAACTTAATAATTGGCGGGAGTTTAAGTATCACAACGGTAACGTAGACAAATTGAGGGACTAACCGTGTATTCCCTGACACGCTCTACTTCACGTCTACATGCGTGTATATTTCCAACAAATAATGGGGAATCGAAGAGATCAAAAAATGCTTCTAAAATTTAATACAGACTCTTCGTTTTCCCCATTATTTGTGTATATATTGGTTAGTTCTACATGTTGCTGCATACCAATCTTATATCGTCAACATCAAAACACATCAACCACATTCACTTGAAATCATGTTGTCCGGAAACAAACGAGCAAGAGATGCGGATGCTATCCAAGACAAGGTATTGACCAAAAGACCAACTACTGAAGCAGCAGAAAACCCTGTATCTAACCAACAAAAGTCGGCCAATGTTGAAGGTGATGAAAGCTGGTACTATGAACTAGAAGCTGCGTTGGAACAGAAGCAAGATCAAAAGGAGAAGAAAGAAGCAAAGGAGCAGGAAAAAGGAAAGGAGGAGGAAAAAGGAAAGGAGGTGGCAGAAGGAAAAGGAAAGGAGGTGGCAGAAGGAAGCCATGCTGAAGTGAAAGAAGAAAGGCTTTCTGCAGCGGCACATGAGCATTGGAAAGAGAAGGCTAGACTTAGGAAATTAGAAAAAAATTGGATACACAAAATACATGTTGAACCTGAAGAAGATGATGAATATTTAGAAACATACGATTATGATAATTTACATTTGGCATACGCCTCAAATTAATGTCATTATGTAACGAAACATATTTTAAATGATAATTTTAATCTTGATTTTCCGAGTTTTTGCTTTTAATTGCATGTTTGCATCTGCATTTGCAGTTTAGCGGGTGTTTGGATTTAAGCACTTTGACTTTCACAAGTCAACATACACCCAATAATTGAATGACTGTTTGGATTTGTGTTTGGATTTAAGCACTTTGACTTTCACAAGTCAACATACACCCAATAATTGAATGACTGTTTGGATATGTATCAGACTTTGTTTGGCCAGTTGACTACTATAAGTCAAAGTATCCAAATGCTAAATGCTAAAAACTTAATGTCTTAACTCATTCTCATGTTGTCTAAATGTGCTGGTATACGCACCACAATCGATTGATCTCATGTTGACAACCATTACAAACTTCACTACCATCTTAGTTAGTTTGATTGAATGTTATGTGTGCCGAGATGTTGAAAGTTTACAATTTTATTGAATTTAATAGAATGTAGGGTTAGACATTAACCATACCCTAGTTGCAAATGTTGTTGGACTATTTTGCCCTTAGAAAATGTACCAAAACTGAGCGTTGACCTCACCATTTCTGGTCAAGGGACGCATTCGGCCACTAAACCCACACTTTTGGACGCCAGACGACGATTTTGAAAAGTTAGGGTGCCTGGTGATGTTTCGTGAAAAGTTTAGGGACCAACGTTGTATTTTACTCTATTTTTAAATAATGCTGATATGTTAAACTAGAATAATTTATCTTACCTGTTTTTTGAGTAGGCAATTAATTTGAGACAAGTTAGACAAATACTTTGAGATGGACGCCAAAAACACGTGGTGGAAAATGATTGAACTAACTTTACTTGGAGTATCAAACAGTCAGTAATAGTGTAGTGGGTACCTGGACTTCAGTAGTTCAATATATCTACCAATAACTAACTATTCTACTTGATTAGAAACCAAAGAAGAAAATGGGTATGAATGGGTGGAATTTTAAAGGAAATAAGGACTTAAAGATCGCATCTTCTTTTTCAATAAAAGGTACAATTGATGATGTTAAAAGAAACCTTAATCCAAGTGATCAAAGGCCAGTTATTCCCTTAAGTATTGGTGATCCTTCCTTGTTTCCATGTTTTCGAACGAGTAAAGTAGCTGAAGATGCTGTTGTTGATGCTCTTCGTTCTGCGAAAAATAATGGTTATGCACCTAAAGGAGGTGTGCTTCAAGCAAGAAGGTAATTATTACTTGTTACTTCTGATTTCTGAATATCAATGGTATTTTGAACCTGAATGATTATTCCTGAACTGAGTAATATGAAATTTATCTCAAGTTTCTAAAAAAGGAAAGGAGATTCTACTAACAGTTTGAAGTCTGACTTTACCTAGTTTGACCTTGAAGTTAAGTAGTATTGTAGTATCTCCATGACTTGACACTTATAATCCTACTGCTGATTCACACACTTATAAGTATTTGTTAATATTGGAATATAGGCAGTTGTTAAGCAAAGGGACTTGAGCACTGTTTTAAAGACAGGACCGAATAGGGAAAGCCGCTGGTTCGGTTTTTCAAATGCTTGTTCACCGGTTTTTACATTCATTATCGTGTTTGTACTCATTTGCATTGGATTATATCAGTATAGCTGTATGGGTATATGTTGGACATCTGTTTTCGGTTTTATGAATGTTTTAGGCATATGTAACAAAATTAAGTTTATTGGGTAGTGTTGTATTTATGACTTGTAATAAGCCCGAGATAGATAATTTGTGTCTTGAGACTTGAAGTGTTGATGATTATAATCGAGTGTTTTGTGTAACAATAGGTCCTTGGCTGAGTACCTTTCTAGCAACCTCCCTTATAAACTATCTCCTGATGATGTATATGTTACGCTCGGTGCTAAGCAAGCAATTGAAGTTGTATTATCTGCGCTGAAACGCCCAGGTGCAAACATTTTGCTTCCTAAACCTGGCTATCCAGCCTATGAAGCTCTTGCTACTCTTTATCAACTTGAAATCCGCCATTTTGACCTTCTTCAAGATAGAGGCTGGGAGGTTGACTTAAACGGGGTTGAAAAATTGGCTGATGATAAAACTGTTGCTATAGTCATTATCAATCCTGGGAATCCTTGTGGTAATATATTCACACGTAATCATCTACAAAAGGTGTGCAAGTTGTAATCTACTTTGTTCTTATGAATTTACGATTTGTTATGTTATCTAATTTTTGGGTAATTTGAATAATTTATTATCTGAAGATTGCTGAGACTGCTAGAAAGCTGGGAATATTAGTGATATCAGATGAAGCCTATGCACACCTAACTTTTGAGAGTAACTCCTTTGTGCCAATGGGGATCTTTGCCAATATTGTGCCTGTATTGACCTTTGGGTCTCTATCAAAGAAGTGGATGGTACCTGGATGGAGGATTGGCTGGATATCCAGAAATGATCCAAATGGAATTTTTGAAGACCATGGGGTATGTCCTCTTTTTCGTGGCTAATTTCCCCGTTATAAAGATCCAATATCCCCATAGATGTATCGTTTATGTTGATATATGGCCAGATATTATATAATGCACTCCTCACTCAACTCGGGTTTTGTCTGTTTAGATTTTACATAATTTATAGTCATACTTTCTCTCATTACTGATCTTAATTATACCTTGTCTTCAGATCGTAGACTGCATCAACAGATCTCTTAGTTACAATTCGGAAGCTTCAACTTTCATACAGGTATGTAACTTAAAACGATACTTCTTGGCACAATGCAGCAATGTTCTTTAGTGATGTTGCTTTGAGTATAGACACATGCCTCATGTTTTGCTAATCACAAAGATAATGATTTGGTTTATGGGATTAGGCGGCTCTTCCTCAAATTCTTGAAAATACACCAGAAGATTTTTTTGTCAAGACTGTCGGCATAATGAGAAAAGACGGTGAAATGTGTTATGAATGGCTAAAGGAGATCCCGTGTTTTACATGTCTTCAAAAGCCTCAAGCATCTTTCTTTCTAATGGTATATAAAATGTGACCGGGAATTTTTATTTCAAAATATAATTTTTTAGATGTTTGACTTCGTAAAATGTTAATTGCAGGTCAAGCTAGACTTGTCACAGCTTCAAGGCATAAATGATGATATGGAATTTTGCTCAAAACTTGCTAAAGAGGAGTCTGTCATCCTTTTGCCAGGTAAGCCGGTTCAGTGCTGAAAGAAATACATACTTTGACTTTCAAGGTCAAATTGTTAAATTTTTTGAATTTCCAGGTCAAATATACAATAACTTCTTAAGTTACTTTTTATTTTCACTTCATTTTGATATTTCTAGTACAAGTAAAAGATGGTATCCTTTATAGAAAGTTTTGGGCGCCCAAAGAAATCCTCTAAGTTTTGAAAGCTAACCCGTTTGACACAAGAAGTCATACTTGACCTTATTTTGATGCAGAACTCTACTATAAATGCATACTACAAGTTATGTAGTGTTTGATGTTTTTCAGGGTTTGTGCTGGGAATGAAGGATTGGGTGCGTGTTACATTTGGTATTGAGCCGTCTGCTCTTGAAGAAGGACTTAAGAGGCTTAAAGCATTTTGCCAAAGGCATGCCAATAAGCAGTAGATATGTTCTGTTAAGTTGCACCATACAATCTGGAATATCAGGTCATTGATATTAGTGCAGAGTTTCATGGGGGCTAAGAAGGGCCATACCCCCTGGCGCCCCCCAATAAAATGTTCAAGTTACACCACCCGATATCATGTCTGAAAATTATGTATTTGTGTCCGTCTTGGAACAATTTGCTCTCATACACATTGTAATGACTTTCTCTTAGATCTTTTTATAAGAAAATTATTATTCACATAATCACACGCATTATTTGTTGTATTCGAATCTGTTAAAAAGTGAAAAGCTCTCTTTGTAGAGGAACTATTCATCTTCGAAACAAAAATAAAAAACATAGAACAATTACATCTTTTACTAACTGTGATGTTATTTGTATAACTCGGATCGATCAATGTGAGCTACATTGAGATTCACATAATTAAAAGGTTGAGGTTTCACTTGTGGAGGCTGTTGTTTAATAGTGTAAAGTTCCAACAGAGGCAACATTGTAATTAAAGGAAGACCGGATGTAGATGCAATAATCTGCACCCGTGATATGGAGGAGAAGTTCGGGTCTTCAAGGATGTTCAGATTGACTGACGTGCTCCGAACCTCGAGTACCTCCTACTAAGCCTTGAGTTGTGATAAGACAACTAGCACACGTTAGCTTCGCTTCAGGTGTTTAGTCCAAGACCGAGCTCCGGTGTGAGAATGAGTATCGGTGATATAAATGAAGTATGAACTATAAAGTATGACAATATAAGTGCTCGTTCAGTTCGGTGTAATTCTTCCCGTATATATCATGCCCCTTAATTGTCAATAGTTGGGGCTATTTATACTGCTCACCTATTCCGAGAATTAAGCACGGGCTCGATGGGCTTGTCCGTACAGCCCAATGGCTAGGACGACCTTTTCGGAATGCCGTGGAGCCTGTCAGCTAGTGACGAACCTTAGGTTTATCCTTTTGGTTCATCAATTGGTATCGTCCTTTTGGATCGTCCTTTTGGGTCATCCTTTTATATCGTCAGTGGATCACAATTTGGTTCGTCAATGGATCACTCTTAGGTTTGTGAGTGGATCACACTTTGGTTCGTCAGTGGATCGGGTCCTCAAGGACCCGATACAGCATCACCGGACAAACAATTAAAGAATCCAAATGTACTTGAGTGATGGAGGCTCTCTATACTACGAACATGGAGCCTTTGGCCATAGGTTTTGTTTGAAATTTGAAGTATACTTTAACTATAGGATATTATCATGCACTAAATTTGCTTAGACCAACACATATCGAGAACACCGAACCAAATTTGATTATTTTTTTTGTGTGTGAGTATATCGTCTAATATGTTTGTGTTTAAGTGTGGTATATTTGTCTGGTTGGTTTGGTGGTCACCACTACGAATGTTTGGTGTTGATGTGAGTGAATACTAATGCGATGGTGGTGAGTGTAATGACAATTACATCCCGTCTTAATAAGTTGTTTTATCCAAATATGTAATGGTCATTACACTAAATATGATTGACTTCAAACAACGAACATATGTTTCAATGACCTTCTAGCTAGGAGTTGAAAATTAACTTATTTATTGTTTTTGTTTACTCGATCAATTGAATATTTGCGATAAAAATTGATATCATTTTCTTTTTTTCAAAAGGCCGCTTTATTACCAAAAAACGGAACCAAATACAAGACAAGACAACCCACTAAAGGCATGTTTGGCACATGAGATTATGGAGAGATTATGCTTATTTTTTCAAAAAAATAAGCTACTTAAAAAATAATATTTGTTTGGCATACATAACTTATAAGAGATAACCTCTGAAAATAAGAGGTTACTTCATGTAGCTTATAAAAATAAACTCTTTTTAAAATCTTTATCAGCACCAACTAGAGATGGCAAAAAAATCCGAATCCGACGGAGAATCCGATACCCGACCCCGATTTGACCGGGGAATCCCCGAGTTGACCGGGTATGGGGATGGGGATGGGGAATCCCCATTACTCAAAAGCGGGTATGGAGGCGGGGATGGTAATACCCTCGGGTCCCCGTACCCGTACCCGAACCCGTCCCCGAATATCTTTTATGCATGAATAAAATTATATATGTATATAATATTTAAAATCTTCTCAATTAATAGCTAATATACTCTTGTTAATGGTCGTTGTACCTTTGCATGTTGGATTAGTTCGCGTTTTTGTTTCCAATTGTAGTCGTTTTCGTACTTACGATAAGTCGTACTCTTTACTATGTTTTGTCGAATGCTTGAACTTAATCTAATGAATGAATTTTGTTTGCTTTTAGTATGGTTGCACCATTTGAAATCTATTTAAAATGTCAATTATGTAATGGGGAAAAATCCCCGATTCCCCATTGGGGATCCCCGTTCCCCATTGGGGATGGGGATGGGGATGCAATTTTGACCCCGACGGGGATGGGGATAATATCTAACATCGGGGATGGGGATGGTATCAACCATTCCCCGCATACCCGGCCCCGTTGCCATCTCTAGCACCAACAACATCTATTTTTGCCAAACATACCCTCAACAAGCTTAAAATAGCGAGCCCCTAAACATACCCTAAATCCACATATGTAGTTTTTAAAAGAACAAGTTTTGCAATCCAAAAAGTGCTAGCGGCGCAGCTTGTTGCCCGTTTGCCTTCCACCTCTATGTAAATCTAAAAGTTACGAGTAATTCTTAATAAAAAAAAAATTAGGACAATACACTCATTGTTAAAATTCATTTGTCAAAATTCTTGATCATCCTGTGAGTATAACAATAAGACTGAGCACTTCACACCAAAATACTTTAATCCTAAACTTGACACCAAATTAATCTATTCAAATCACACCTTTTTAAAATAAATAAAAATCAATTATGTCAAAGTTGAAACACAACGAATCTTCACTTTTTACCATCACAAAACTCAAAAATCACCAACTTTTTTTTTGTCGACATTTTATAACCGTTAAAAATAATATTCACTTCATTCAAGCACAAACTCCCAAATCACATCATCATCTTCTTCCCACTTTTCTATTTTCAAATATAAAACCCCCTAACGGCTACCTGCAACATAAACCCCAACTCTTATAAACCAAACATACCAATCATTAATCACATTACAACAACAACAATGGATTCACCACCACCTTACACCAAACACACCCCACAATCCGACACGAAAACCCGAACAAAATCGGCTTCTCGTCTCGCCCGAACAAGCTCCCAAGAACCCATAACAGCGTTGTCACTCGATCTAGTATCGTACTCGCCTAAAAACACGATATCTCCAAAACCCACAAACCCTTTGTCATTACATGATCTCTTGCTTCTTTCTCCTTCTCCTGGTGCTAAAAGGTCCAAGAATCGAGTGGATTTGTGCGAAGAAGTGTCGGATGCGTATGGTTCGCGTAGAAGGTGCAAGAATCGGTTTGGGAATGTGGGTTCTCCGCGAAATGGGAGGAGGTCGAGGAGGCGAATCGAGCAGGAGATTAGAGAGGATAAAGAATTGGTTTTGGGGGATGAATTGGTTGTTGCTAATAAGGTGAAGAAAAGGAGGCATAGTGGGAGGTCTAAGAAGGATAAATCGAGTTCTTGTCAGTCGATTCCGTCTCCAAGTGAGTAAAGATTGGATCTTTTTTATGTTTTGGTTTTTGGGTTGTTTTTAGTTTTTGATGAATTTGATTGTGTTTGATTTGCAGAAGGGGGTGATGATGACTATGGTTATGATTTTGATCGAATTGGCTTGTTTGTTAATGATCTGATAATGTGGAATGATGTGGCAAAATCGACGCTTTGGTTTGGATTTGGTTCGCTTTGTTTCTTGTCGTCCTGTTTTACAACAGGCGTTACCTTCAGGTACGGAGTGTTTGGCATTGCTTTCAGAATTGCTTATCTGATATTTAGGTTTTGAAGTGGGACATAATCAGTTTATGTTTGTGTCCTCGGATATTGTTATTGAAACTTGTTTGATCTTTGTTTTCAGTATGCTTTCTTTGATGTCTCAACTAGGCATTCTGTGTTTGGGTATTTCCTTCTTCTCAAATTCGCTTGCCCAAAGGTTAGCAACACTGTTTATGTCAAAATCTTAAAATATTGATCAACAATCCTCGGCTTTGTTTAACTTGTTGGAGTTGCAAACTAATAGGAATGGCGCTGTAAGCAAGAGAGAAGTGAGGCTTAAAGAAGACGACATTCTAAGAGCGGCTAGAGTTGTACTTCCTGCAGTAAATTTTGCTATTTCAAAAGCTAGAGAGCTGTTCTCGGGCGAACCATCCATGACCCTTAAAGTAAATCCATAATCCCGCTAAATTTAGTTTACTTCTACAATCAGCATTGCTTTAAGAATTAAGACCATGGTGTATGCTTTCAGGTGGCACCATTGTTACTTCTTGGATCCGAATATGGTCACATTGTTACATTTAAGAGGCTTTGTGCACTTGGTAAGAGCAATTTCAACATGGTTTTTGACCCAGATTATGTTATGAATACTGTAAGCTTACATTTTGTGTTTGTGTATTCAGGGTTCTTTATTGGCTTCACTGGCCCAAAACTGTACTCATTATACTCAAAACAAATATGCAGTAAAGGTAAGAATAAGATCTACATGCACATTTCTTTATACCTGCAAAAATATTACAAGCCTAATTTTTAACTTCTATACCCACCAGGTGAATCCCTGAAAGCGCGGATAATGGAAGCATGGGGAGGTTGCTCTCACAAGAAAATAGTTGCAGGATCAGCGATCACAGCCTTTTGGAATCTGACTTCAATCAAGACCAGAATATTTGCAGGTAAGTTTTTCGATTGAGTATTAAAAGTTAAGCAATTAAGGTGTTAGCTTTTGCAAAGATTTTCAGACCTCAGGGTAAAAATTAGTGGCATTAATATGTTTATCTGTGTATTTGTGTGCAGCATTCATAAGTTTGGTGATCTTTCGATGCTATAGACAACAGTTACCACTGAATGTTGAAGAAGAGGAAGAAGGTCAACAGCAAGAGAAGACGTTGACTTTGGTTGAAACTAAGAAAGTTGAGTAAAGATTTCTGTGACTCTTTGTATTTCATGTAAAATGATGTATCTTCTATAATAAAATGAATCGTTTTATGTCTGTTAGTGTAAACATTAAAGTGTATAAACATCATTCGGCGTATTCACGTGCTAATGGACCATATTACAACAACTTGAGACCTGTGTTCGATTTTGAGATTATACTATGTTCGATTTCAGCCATCCGTTTTCTGTGGTTGTTTTTATGGTTTCTGCTCTGTGTGCGATCAAAACCTTTGATGATAGATTGATAGGAGTAAAACAGTTTTGAAGCTCCAGTTTCTTATCAGTTATTTTACTTTTGACTTCAGAAGTCAATTTTTGTTAAATAAACAAAAACTAATTTATCAACTTCAGATACATGGGCCGTCCTGGAAGAGTAGCCGCGCATCTATTTCTTCATTTTAGCTGAGTGATTGTTAACAGGTAATTAAGTAAATGGCATTGAAATATATAAACCAAAAACATCACACACATTTTGTAGCCTGCAATGAAATACTACATTGATCTATAAACCGATCATTTTTATTAAAATGTAATCACATTTCACTACAACATAGTATAAAAACCATCAAAAAACCCAAAAAATACAGGTACCAATGACAATGATTGGTTTTGAATCCATAACTACTTGGTTTAAGTTACCAGTTAAATCAAAGACAACTTTGATGGCCATATTATCGTCAAAATAGCAAACTCAATTCACATTTCACTTCATCCTTCCGTCGTTCTGCTTATTTTCATCTGGACGCTAGTAGAAGAGACCAGAATGGCATACTCATGAATCTATAACAAAACAAGTAGCAAAAGAATTAGATGCATCGACAAAAAAAGATCATGATATAAAAACACAATAAAAGAAGTTGACAGCCTTTTGATACAGGTCATACAACCATAAATTGATTGATCTTAAAAAAAGGTGAATTACACTAACTTTAGAAAAATTTGATGAATATTGGGTTATAATTACGACATTGAGAAATTGACGGTTTACTATTCAAGCAGAAAACCAAATGGAGAAAAAGCCATGAAAGAAAGGAGAAGGCTTCACAACATTGGGTTATAATTACAGCATTAGGTTAAATTAGAACATTGGGATATTAATGGTTTACTATTCAAAACTGCTAATCATCATGTTAAAAGTGTTTGACACCAATAGTTATCTGTTCATAGTTCAGGTCGTAATCTTAGAACTACCAAAGTAAAAATTTCTCATAATAACAGAAACTCTGTAATTGATGTCGAGGACTTAAAGCCATAGTCCATATCTTTGACATGACAGGTGACACATGTAAAACGAGATGCTGATCACGTTGACTAAGAACAATTGACAACTCTCATACATCCCAAATAATAACTTAGAAATTTAAACGAATTCTGTGTCTGGATTTTCTTGATTTTGTACCAGTAATGCAATAGACAAAAGCACCATGGTCAGAAACAAAACATCATTTAGTAAAATGCTATATTAAATTCAAAACACGAAAAACGAAAACAAATACAAACGGCATTATTCATCTATTGTTTTCTTGAACTTTATACCGAGCTAAAAGTTGAGCAGGTATGAAATGTTCAATTGAAATGGTTAAGAACCAAAAATCCACATCTTCTTAAAGAGGGGGAGGGGGTTTCTCAGCTAGACAGGGGGTTTTAAAAAATGTAGGAAATCATATCTACGTATTAAAATGTGATGACGGTGCAGCAATGTTTTAACTGGCTTAGAGCTACGATGATTTAGGAGGAAGAATTTGTAAAACACCCTTCTTCCTTGCATTATTGATGGTTGATAACCTTAATTTGTTACTCTGGCCTCCTAGTCACGTAGAAAGACATCTAGAAAAATTCTGTGTTAGCATAAGAGACCCCTAACTCAGTCCAAGACGAGATATGCCGAAGCACAGTCACATATCCCAATCAGAGAGAATAGTGAAAGTGTCTTATAAATAATCACGCATACCTTTGCACGTTCCAAACCATAAAAAACACGGACCTTGGATGCTAACTCACGGATGCCTTAAAAATGAGACCCGCAAATCTTTTAGGGGGTGTTTGTTTAAGCTTATATAGCGGGCTTATAGCTTATTTGGTTTTTGGCTTATGTTTCATAAGCTCACTTTTTATGGCTTATTTTAAAACTTTTCAGCTTATATAAGCTTATTATGACATAATAAGCTTATATAACCCCAAAATAAGCCAAAAAATGTGAGGTTATGAAACATAAGCCAAAAGCCAAATAAGCCAAAAAATGTGAGGTTATGAAACATAAGCCAAAAGCCAAATAAGCCATAAGTCCACTATATAAGCTTAAACAAACACCCCCTTAATATACATTTTACAAAATATGAAACTATAAAAACAAGAGATTATTTACCTTCAGAGAGCCAAGCGTAAGTATTTCGAGATTGAGTGAGCATTGACGTCATCAAAGCAGAAGCAGTCACCGTATGAAACGGTTGCACCTTTTCCAAACACACACTCACTTCAACTGGACACCTGAATATGCGAGGTTTTGTGGGGATTGATCGGAAGGCGGCGGCGGAGGAGACTCTGGCGGCTGCGGCGCTACGGAGTGAATTTGAACGTGAAAATAATCTAACGGCGGCGCCGGTGGTGGACATTTTTAGAACTGGATCGGTGGATTGAACCCTTGCTACGGATGATTCTATTAAAAAATTTACCCGGTTCAGCTGGGTCGGCGGGTACCGGTTCAATTGGTTTGAACCTTGTGGCTTGGTTGTAAATGGGCGGGCTGGGCCAAAGCATTGGGTCCAATACTTCAGAGGGCATAAAAAAGATTGACGTCCAATAGTACACTTCTCGTATTCGTAATTTTTATATCTATATTTTTTTTTAGTGTTAGCAATAATCGCCTAGCTTAAATATATATTAATATTGTGTTTTAAAATGGCCTATTCATTTAGCTATGCGCCATCGAAATTCACAAAACGGCCCTCGTTATTGGACCAAGACCGAGGCGTAGAATTGAGAAAGGCTTTGCTCGCCTCAGTTCAGTCCTGCCTGGTCATTTAAGCCTATTATTGCTATTAGATGGAAATATTGACATTGCATTAGATTAGGTTTTTGACATTTCTTACACTTCAAGCCAATACTCATCAAAAGTAGCATCAAAATTTAGAAAGAAATCTTCAGTTTTAACTCTTACATCTTGGACATCAGTATACAAAAAACAAAAGATCCATTCACTCACTTCAAATTTACAATGTCCGGGTTTGCACTCAATCACAACGTAGATAATTCTGGATTCTTTATTCTACATTTTATACACTCTTATTTTTTTTCACCCCAAGTAAACAATTTAAACCCGAGATATCAATAATATAACCTTTTAGTTTTCAGTCATGAAAGTTTAATTGTAGGTAACACAACGGTAATCGTCAACAAATTTTTTCAAGTTACCGATCACCCTTAAACTAGTTTCCATCCCGAAAACTCTTTCATTCACTTTAACTAGTCTTTGTCCTATTTCTATATCATCCATCACACGTTCTATGCTTCTATGAATGTTCTCTTCGTCAAAATCGTCGATCCTAATCCCAATTCGCCAAATCTTTACAATGTACTCACAATTCACAAACTGATCACCTGCTATTGGGTAGCACAACAATTTCACCTTGCTTTGTATAGCCTCAATAGTGGAGTTCCACCCACAATGTGTTAGATAACACCCAACTGATTTATGTCGTAGCACTTCACTTTGAGGAGCCCATGAAACCACTAGTCCTCGACCTGACAGTCTCTCCACGTACCCTTTTGGGAGCCCGTCACACCACTTGGAACCCAGGACCCATATAAATGGATGCTTGGATGATTCCAAAGATATAGCAAGGTTTCTCACCTTTGCTTTGCAAATGGGACTAACCCAAGTGCCAAAGGAGATGTAAACAACCGAGCGTTCACTTTGTTGGTCTAACCAATCTAAACAACTCGTATCTTCTTTTGAAAATTTGAGGTTAACATATTTGGTATGTTGTGTCAAAGGTCCAACCGGAGTTATATTTGGGTGTTTTTGGTATTGATTTGGTAGGTTAAGTTCGATGTGATGTTCTTCAGGGAAGGTGTTTACAAGGATTTGTGAAAGGGTTCTTGTTCGGACCAACATCCTTGTCCAAAACCTAAATCTTGATTTTCTTGCAGTTAAATTACCAATAAGCCATGGCAAATCTTGTGTGCTTAACGGAGGTTGATCATGTCCCAAGTATACGGGGCCTTGATTTTGTGGAATACCTACATGTTTTGCAACACACATTTAGTCATATATATATTACTAGTAACAATCACGTTAAAATAGAACATTTTTCATACATCATCTGTAGATAAGCTTACAGCCAACAATTAAATTTGACAATTTGTTTCTTATAGATATTCAGGGTTAAGTACTTAAGTTCCTCTAAAAAGGCACTACGCTGGATAAAAATTTGCCCTTACTTTGTTTGAATTTGTTACAGTTTTTAGGGAAAGAAAAAGCAACGAGCTTCCGTTCTTAATTTGAACGATTACCCGATCTAATTAGACGTTCAAATGAGCTGCATACTACATTACTACTAAGTACTAACATTTAAACCTTTTCTAGGTTATCACGTTATACTTTATGACCTAGTTTTTTTTATGTGTGATTGATACATGTAACGTTTAGATCATCATTCTTTCAAATTTCAATCAAATCTAGCAGGAAGCATACCTCAGTTGCTTTGATTAACATATACAGAGTATATAATTGATATGATTATAGAATCTATAGCTTAGTATATAACTCAAATTCTTTAGCTAGTTTACATTTGGTCCACGAGACGTACAGGACATATATAATAGATGATATATACATATATAGATAGAACACGCACATATAACTTGATTCAAAATGTAACTGAGAAAAGTATAAAGATCAAGTACAAAAAAAAAACTTTTTGCCTGTTGTTTCTTACGTTTTGGGAATTAGACTGTCTTTGAGACTTTCAAAAGCATATGCTTGAATAATAAGTTATATTTTCATTCTACCTTTTATCAAATTCATGACTTATACTTTTATAATCATATTAATGGATCGTATTCATTCAAGTTTAATAGCTTTACCGGTTTCCGAGATGATGCCAAGAGATAGCATTTCGGGGATGGCAGCAATCAGCTGGTAAGCCACAAACATAACCGGCCAATATCCAACCACCGGGACACCACAATCATCGCCAACTTTCAATGCCCATGACGCCAATAAGTCCACAATCATGAATGCAACTCCACCACCATCTTCACCATTAAGTTCACGAACCAAGCGGTCCAAATGCATTGGCATGTTATTCTCCATGGCAAACTCAATGGCAAAGAAATCACGTGGTGTATCTTCATCCAAACCACCAGGAATGGAAATGCAAGAAACGTCGGTTTTATTTACAATGGTTTGGTGGATGAAATCCGGTGTTACGACCACTGGCTCAAGACCGAGGCGGCTCAAAGCGGATGCAAGGTTAAGCATGGGTGTTACATGGCCTTGTGCTGGATATGGAACCATAATGACTTTAGGATTCATTATGCAGTTGTGTATATATGGTACAAGTAATTAACGTGCATCATGTTGGCTTTATATACCATGGGGAAGAGTGCCAATGTCATGTGTGAACAAGAGTACGTTAATAAATTACTAAAGCAACGTTCAAATGCATTAGGGTTGTTTGACAGCGCCAAACAGAATAATTTAATTAACAATAATCATTGGCGTGACCGGGTGTATAATTTTTCTTAATTGTAGTATAAGAAAAAAAAATAACAAAAAAGAAAAGGTGATTGTTAGTTAAAATGATTAAGATTAGTTAAAATTAAGTTCATTTTTTATCTATTGATAAACTAACTAATCAATAATTAAAAACACAATGATTTGAGACTGAATGAATTTTAGAAAATTCGGTGTTTTTTATAAAAATTAGCGTTACGAAGCAAAAAACGTCTCATGACATCATGAGGCTGCTAGTTCCGTCTCTAATCATTGGATATATGTCGCAAGTGATAGCATAGCTCTTAAGATCTTCCGATCTTACGATTCCGTTAAGAAAAAACGAGTCGATCCTTCGTAGGATCTTAAAAGGCATAGGATCTTAAGTATGATCTCGATCTTACCATAAGATTGTAAGATCTGGATCCGATTCGATCCTACTTCCCTTAATTTAACTAATTAATAAACTATAAATGATTGAATATTGTTAAATTAAAACAATGTAACGAGCGTCGATTACTATAAATATTTAATAAGAGTAAACTTGTATATTTTTAAATTAAAAGATTCATCGTCCTTAATCACCGATTAGATATTTTTGTATTTCAGAGCATTATGCATCACATTCTCATATTACTATAACTTTCAGAACTCTTTTTTCTTCTCTAACTTGTTATACAATCATCTTTAAATACGAATTACTAGGAAAATAAGACTTTTAAACATTTAAGTAGGATCTTCCGATCTCGATCCGATCTTTCAAAAAAAAATGATCCATAGTAGGATCTCGATTTTAACAGCCTTGAGTGATAGGTCACCTTGATAATTAATTAATTATATTAGCTTAAGGGTTGGTTTAGATAAAGATTTTTATTGTAAAATCTATTAAAAGTGGCTAAGATGAAGATTTAAAATTAAATTTAGTTGTTGGTTTGAGAATTATATGAGAAATCGCACGTGTAGAATTCATTGTTAGAATCTTTAATTTATATTGACCAACAAGTCTCTTATAACTATTTCGATGATCTCCATTGGATAGTCAATTTAGTATTATTTGCATTGGCATACTAGCACCTTTTATCTATTAAACAATTTAATTATATGAATAAGATTCGTACTTTTGGTAACGGGATTGTTTTTTATGCAAAGATAAATGTATCTTAAAGATGTATCTTAAAAATGTCTTTGATAAGTGGATGCCTTTGTTTGTTTTTGGTTGCGGTTCTCCGCCTTTTAATATATTGCCTTTAAAAAAAAATGTATCTTAAAAATTACTAAACCTTCAGCCACTTTGGAAGGAGACAATATATCACTGCTAGTAATAGTCTAATAGACATATGATTGAAGATCTAAAATCACCCGCTTGAGCTTTATCAAAATTAAACTATAGTGGTACTGGTACATTTGCCAAATATTTGAAAAACGTCGATCTAACATTTTGAAATACAGTGGTATCGATTTTTTTTATTTCTCCGCCACCTAGCTCCTTCAATTCGTTTATCTTTTTTTTTGTAGAGATGCTACTGCACCATACTTGCAAAACTACTAATTATTTAAACCTGTTTTATTTATATTAGAACCGGGATTGGGAATCCAGGTTCCCACACAAACTTCTTCAATTTCTGTTTCATATATTATCGCACCTTTGTCACTCTTAGTGAAATAAAGACGGGAACCGGAATTGAGAATCAAGGAGCATGTTTTCTTTTATTTTTTCAGATAGAACCGGATATATTTGTTGGTTAGTTCCATAATCACTACGTCTCAGACACCACATTACCCTCGATAGGTAAACCCCGTAATTGACAATCCCGGTTCTATCTCTCTTTTTCTGAAATATAAAAGAAATGTTATTTAAACATGGTCTTTGATTCACAATCCTGGTTCCTATCTCTTATTCCGTAAAAGTGACAAAAGTACAGAAATGCGACAGAAATTGCTAAAGTTTGTGTGGGAATCTGGATTCCCAATCCTCGTTCTAGCATAATCAAAACAAGTTTAAAAAGATTAGTAGTTTTGCAAGTGTGGTGAGGATTAGTAGCATTTCTAAAAACAATTATTCGTCTATCATCTCATCATTTCTTTTGTGTACATTAAAACTAGAGTCTGATGACCATTACTCCATTAGCTAGGTTATATATCTAGGAAAAAGTTGACTGAGCTCGTTAACCATACGCCCATACAGACACACAGTGAGCGTTCAAGGGCACAAAATTACAATTGAAAATGTTTTGTATGCACATATCCAAATTTTATAGAATGAATAAAGGAAACAATGTCAATTCGTCTTGCCATTATGTTTTGTAACCATCTAATGTTTTACGAGTCACATTCTTGTTTACATAAAGTTAAGTACCTAGGTTTTATCTTTTACTGTAAAACTTATGAGTGGTGATAGAACTACAAAAAAATTTCCACAAAAACTCTCACAAAATGAGTGTCAATCTTTAATTGGTGTATTTTTCTATACTTTATCTCTCTTCTCTTTAATTTAACCAATGAAAGGAGTTACATATCATTTTGTGTTAGAAGGGAAGTATGTGTTACGGAGTATTTTTTTTTTATAAGTCCACTCAAACTATCTAGAGCAGTTTACTTTGTATCTGAAACAAGCTTTTGTTCCATGATTTGTTGAAAACCGTGGTTGGACACATTTTTAACTTGAGTACAATTTGGGTAATCCCACGTGCTCGAGTGTTACAAAACCGAATCAGCTTGACAGGCCGGACTCAAAAATTGCACCAAAATGTATAATGACATACATCGAGAACTGAAAACTTACCCAACACAGACCTATGAGCATCTCCGACGCATGTTTGAATAAATACGTTTCTTTAGTAAAAAAGTTTTAATGTTCAAAAGCTTTTTGCATTAATACGCAAGTATTTTAAAAGAAAACTTGATCAAAATCATCTCACACATATATATGCATAATCTAATAATTAATACTCCGTACGAGCTAGAAGTTGTGAAAATTCTTTCATAAACCTTTTATGCATTGAAATAGTCTTTTAATCGCTTTTTTTCTTACAAAAGATCATATATAAAACCTTTATTATTTATTGGAGATGCTCTAAAGTCTAAACCAAATACATAAAATAAAATAAAATAAAAAAAATAAAAATAAAAAGTTCGATTGGGGTGAAGGGAAACATGAAGCACGCATGCATCCAACTTTGCATGTACTAATTAACCGAATATTCGGCCAACTGTGTTTAATAACTAAAAATTTGAGTACTACGGAGTATTATATATATTATCCACGTGGGAAATAGAGTCAATGTAGGTGTGCCTTTGAGCTCCAAACTTATAAGAAATCTTAAATCCTAATTAACAATGCTTATAAAAAATTCATTTGATCTTGGTCGGTAGTTAAATCATCGTTGTAGGTTGTGGACGTATAGTCTGGAATGGGCCCGGCCCGGCAAACAGCGGCCCACTCTACGCCTAAACCCTAATCTATGCCCTATAAATATAGGGCTGGGATTCCCTTTTTCGCAGAACACAACAGGTTACTCTAAACCTAATTCTTGTATGCTATATCGCATCGATACTAACTTGACCGTCGGAGGTGGATCCCGGGGCTACGGCCTCGGGTCCACTCCTAACGGGTTCTCTTTGTTGACAGGTCTA